>VYZU01036020.1:1521-14626 GCA_013401355.1 Ceyx cyanopectus
TTTTTTTTTTTTTTTTTTTTTTTTTTTTTTTTTTATCATGCGCTAGCAAATGCGTTTATGGATTGCTGCTGGGTTTTAAGGTAACATGAATAATATGCATGGGGTGATGCTACAGATATGCCTCCAGAATTACTTGGCATAAATTATCATGTTAATCCAAGGGGTTGTTTTATTTTTTCTTTCCCTCAGACAGAAGGAGACAGAATGTCGATTCTGTTGATAAACATTATCGTTTTGTAAGCAAATGATCCCAAAAGAAGGCTACAAAGCAGAGAATAAGCCTGTTTACCGTGTAGATGTGAGGCAGTCTTCTCTAGTGCTTTGTTTTCCTCTGAAAATTTAAATTCAGAATTCAGGATTTCAGTCATAGTTCTGATCTGGCCAGAATAATGGTAGAAAACACTCAACACCAGATTGCAAGATTTCACCTGTTGTAACTTAAATTAAACAATTTAGCGTTTACTTATATTTCAGTAAGTGTGGTTCTTATCAGGAAGAATGTTTGCTTTTAGGCCTTGATGGAGCAGCTAAAGATAATTATCCCTTTAGCCTCATTATTTCAATGAGGCCTAATAAACTGAAGTGAATGTGTACTTTTTCTTCCCAGTGAATTAAAATTAACTATAGTATTTGTGATGTACATACATCTCACAGATTCTTTCTCTTGGGTCTGAGAAGATGTAAATATTCTTATTTAGCATTTGAGCCCCTTGGCAAGTAGCCTGATGCCCTTATTAAAATATTTTTTAATCTCATTATTGTATCCCACTAGGAAGGGAACAAAAAAGTACTAAGAAAAAGAAAATAAATTTAAATTTCGGTTGTAGATGAAAATCTCATTAACGCTTTCAAAATCTGTGCCTTTTATAAATAAAAGAGTTAAAAAGCTCTCTATAAAGTAGGCTGTGCTAGTAGAAAGATAATTGTCCTGTGCATCTCTTTGTTCTGTGTTCTTATCTGTTTTATCTATTTTTAGCTGTGCGTTGGTGAAGCAGGCATGTAAAATTAGCAGCCCAAACTGCTAACTTTAGTGTATTTTAGAATGTTGCTCTTTATTGACCCCCAAAGGCAGCAGGATTTCAATAGAGGGATTCTGGAACGTTTGACAAATAATATCCTCTCTGGTTGATTATTCTGTCAATCATCTGAGAGTAAGCTACTGACAAAATATTTTGTCCGCTTGCAGTTCACTGGTGTATTTCAAATCTAAATAAAACAAACTACTCTCTGCCCCCAGCCCGCCAGTTTCCCTCTCTGAACAAGAAATAGGCATTTATGAGGTGGCTGCAATTCATGAGCAGATGAGAGAAAGGGAGAGAGTGAAACTGTTCCCTCGTTTTTAGTCTTGTTAATGTGAAATAACCCGTGGGATGTGAATGGGGTTTTCCTGCCTTCGTTTGGTGGTGTCGAGGTCATAAATTGTTGCAGTCAGGGGTCTGTTCTCTGTCCTTCTGTGAACACCCACACCCCCACATAATGTAGATCCAGGGTTTCTCCATCAAGGATGTCTAATTTCATTACTGAATTGGCAAAGAGTCACAATCCCGAGAGTCGCTGTAGCCACGCTCAGGAGAAGAGCTTAGTCAATGAAACCACTACTGTGTTGAAATGAAACTGCTACAGTCACCTCTGAATTTTTCATTTCACTGTTGTCATATGTAGTTAGGAGGAGCTGGAGCACACAGCTTTTGAGGCAGGGTATGCTCCTCATGGTAAATATTGTATATGTGCTGATACTTTATCATAGTGTGGAGCTCCTGATAGCGTGGCAGAACAAATTACTGGTGTCCCTACGTCTGTCAGTTTGGTTAGCTCTTGACTTGTTCTTCCGTATCATAAAGATAAATAGCATCTGCCCTTTGTTAAAAACGTGCAGTGCTTGGCTTTACTAATCTTCCCGTTTCCAAGAGTTAGTGTTTTATTTACAGTGTAAACAGAGCAGTTGCAGTACTTGGCCAAAAGTGTGATCCCAGAGATTAGGGTTGGGCTGGATGCTGTGAGGTGTTATCAGACAGATACAGTAGCTCTCCTGCTGTCACTTTGAAACGTGAAGTCAATCCCTCCCTATCAAATAAGAACATCTACTGCAGATTGGTGACTGGGCTGGGTAGTCCCTTTTGGGGAGTGAAGTGACTATCGAACTGAAGTACCTGTTAATGGGAATGACATGGGAAGGTGAGGGGGGAGTTTATTTTACAAGAAAATAGTTTGAACAGTGCTAAGTGTATTGAAGGACACATTTAAATATATTTTAAGTAGACAGATATTTAAATATGTTTTAAATAAAGACATTGAGAAGCAACATGATCTTTAATTTGCTTACGTGGAATAAAACACTTAGTCCAAAGCATGCAAATATGTTGGGCTGCAGTTGCTTGTTGCCATTTTGTCATCCCTTACCTACCGTGCACTTGTAATAACTATGTCCCTAAAAGCTTATCTGGAGAAGCTGGCTACGTGTGTGTTCAGAACCTCTCCTTTCCGAGTGCTGCTGTGTTGCTCACCCGGGCAGCTGGGAGCGCTGATGAGGTGATACTCCCCAGCATGTGTCAACTTCGAGTCCCAGAGCGCTCGGCAGTGCGGCAGCACAGCAGCCTCGTCCGAGGCTCTCTAACCTTCTGGCCCCATAATTATTTATTTAGTGAGAGAATAGAGACAGAGTGAGACTTTTAATATGTGTCTTAGATTGTAAGGTGAGGATAAGAGTTGTAGTACAAAGCCCTTTAGCCTCGGCTGCTCCGCCGCACGCGCTCGCTCCCGGGCGGCCTGGCCCTGTGTTTGCAGCTCGGGAAGACAGCAGTCCCAGCTGCGGTTTTGGGTCTTTTCTGCCTTAGTGCCTTGAGAGCAAAGATGACAGTTCAGTGTAATCTGCGTGCTGATCAGGACAAGATAGCAAACACGAGTTACAGATAAACCTAAAGCTACCGTTTCCTGCTGCGCTCCTCCCAGCGCTCCTCTGGGCAGCAGCCGCTTGGGATCCTCCGGCCGTGGTGGCGATCGGATCTTTCCCCAGGCACGCTGATCCTCAGCCCGTGTCCCCCGGTGATTCTTGTGCTCAGAAGTGTGTTGGGAATCCGGCAGCATCAAAGCAGGGCTGTCTGGGGCTGCCGGGTGACCTTAGCGGCGCTGTCGGGGCAAGGGCAGCGGCGTCTCCAGCTGTTGGTGATGCGCAGGGTGGGAAGTGTGGAAAAGGAGTCCATGGATTTGACTTTCTTAGGCGCTTGCGGGGCCCCGTCCTTTGATGTTTCAGCTTTGGTTTGATGGTTGAAATGAGTAAAAACTCGCATTGGTTTTGAACTCCAGCAGAGACTTATCCGGTTCCCCAAGGAATAGGAGCCAGTCCCCGGGCTCCTGTGATGTCGCTGCCTCTGGGCTGCTCTCTGCGGCCGCGCCGGGCCGGGCACTGCAGCGCAGCCCTCGGGCTCTGCCTGTCGCCAGCACCTCCTCAGCTGCCCGAGCACGGGCTGCTTAACAGTAATGGAACAAGAGTTAAAAAAAAACCCAACCCAAACTACGCAAGAAAACTTCATTTCAGATAAAAAGAAATCCCTTTAAAGAAATGTCTCATGAAAAATACCTATATACTAGATGAATAGGTTAATTATTTTTTGATGTGCAAAATGTAACTTGTTTATGTTTGCCATAGCTGAACAGGAATTTAATTTTTGAGGAAGATAATATAAATTAACTTGTCTCTTTCATGAAATATTTTTGTCATCTCATCTCAAACATATCATATTTCCTGTATTATTTTTCCATTTACTAATTAATCAGTTTGTGTCTAATCAGCATAATTGAAAATTGACATTGTTTGATTTTTTTTTTTCCTTTTCTATGAACTAATTGCTAATGCTATCACATTTTTCATGTTGGTATTTATTCTGGTTGACTGTTCCTCATTTCTTCATCTTAATCTTTTATCATACCTGCCTTTTTCAAGGGGCTTTTGAAGGAACTTCCTGCAGAGAAGCTGCCAGCATAGTCAGCCTGGAGGGATTCTCTAGAGAAGACAGAAAAAGCTGGCCTCAGGGCTGGGGACAATTGTTCAGAGCAATTGCAAAGTTGAGGTTTTGATAGAAAGCTTTTATTTCTGTTACATGTGCAGCTTTTTGGTAGCTTCACTATTAAAATGCAAGGTAATGTGATTATATAATTTTGCTTTACATTAGGTATTTTAAGGCATATTTTCAAAGCTCTCCTTAGAGGTCAGTGGAGGTCCCCTACCCAAGCCCAAGTCTATTTCAGCAAGTTGTGTCACCACTGGCAAAGTTACATAAGTCTGCAGTGAAAGTTGTTCATGCTTTCTGACTGTATGTATGCCAGAGCTCACCACCTTACCCCTCCTCTTCTAGTCTTCTTGGGGGAGCTGTGATGCCAGCTCACAAAAAAAGGAAGGAAGCAGTGAAACATTTCTTACTTGCCTTGAGTCACATTCCAAATTCATGCATGCAGTCCACAGCTCTTGTTGGATGTGCACTGGTGGCTCTCCTGAACAGCCCCTTAGTTTTTTGATAGATTCTATCTTCTTCTGTCATATGTGGACACACCCTGTGATGGGTGGTGAGAGGTCTGCCCCAGCAGGGTATGCTGGAAGCTTTGCAGTTAGTTCTCACACTACTGTGCACAACATGACACAAGTGTAACCTGCTGCTGCCTCCTAAAGCAAGAGTTCCTTTTGCCACCTCCTGCACTGGGTTGTCCCGTGAACTGTGTCTGTCCTCGGGAAGCTGTGATGGGCTACTCAGTGTTATGCATGTGTACCTAAACATGTCTGGCTTTGTGCCTGTGCCCTGCAGGCCCTCGTCACATTGGACAGTCGGAGCAGTTTAATCAGAGGTGGATAGTGGTTTAGGAAAGATGAGTTCCAGGGGCAGCAAAAGCCAGTGGTCCTGCTTTTGGTTTTGCTCACATCAGGCTCTGAAAGCCAGCCAGACTGCTGTTGCTGCTGCAGTGTGTGGATTGTGCCTCTCTCCCACCCTCCAAACATGTTCAGTAGGAATTAGCCCATGGCTGCCATCTGATGACAGCAGGAATGGCAAATCCAGTTCTCCAAGGCTCTCCCTGCTGCATTCCCATCGAGCTGTATTCCTTTCTCATGGCAGGAACATCCACAGTGAGCCCTAAAGGCTGTACCTGGCTAAGCAGAGAAATGGCCAGTGTGATGTCCTGCATCATGCTCAGCCAGGGATCAGAAGAAAGGAGAAAAGCAGCACTGCAGGGTTTTTTTATCATCTTTTACTACACAAGCATTTTTTTCACTCTGCAGAATGTCATCTTAGCCCCTGGGTGAGTCAGAAGTTGGGAGAATGAGCCAGAAAGGAGCTGTGCTAAGATCTGTGCTCCAGTCAGATTGGCCTGATCTGCAGGAGGATTTGGAGGAAGGCAGTGCTGCCCCAGGAGCTGTTAGTCATACCTGTAGGCAGGCAGAGGGGCTGTGGGGGGGCCAGCACACATTTCTGTCTCTGCCATTTGTGCAGTATCTGTAATTGCAGAATTTCTGTTGGTTTCTGTGGGATTTTTACCTGAACATGGATTTTCAGAATTAGCCCTCTCTTTTAAACAAGCTGTCCAAAATTGCAGCTGCTTCTTGCATATTTGCAGCATGGCAGTCTCAGTCCCGTTGAGAAAATGTATGGCTTAGCAGAACAGCAGTGGTGTGGAGCACTTTGTCAGAATTCCCAGATGAGTCAAATTTCATTAGGAGGCTGCAGCCAGTTTGTCTCTTGCTGAGTATGAAGCTTTAGTCTTTGCAGAGTCATGCAGGACAAAAGTGTTTAGCAGAGATAACCACAAGCCAGTCTCCAAACTCTTAGACTGATACTTAAATATTTTTTCTCTTTAATGTGTTGTACCAGATATGTTAAACTGTTTATTTTCAACCAGATAATGAGCGTTTTCACATTTGTGGTCTACCAACTATCTTAATGTGTGTCTAGTGCTCCACTGAATAATATTAATGTGTATCACAACCTTTCTTATGTTGTTGCTTTTCCTGTCCATATAATCGGCATTACTGAGAAGTGATTTTCAGTAATTCAGTGTTGTATGTGTATTTTCCCATGCTGGGCTGCATCTGGCTAGCAGAATCTTTACCTTAATTCACTGTTTCTTTGGTCTGCTGACCAAAGGCACTGCAGTTTTATTTTATTTTTAGGTTTTGTTTTGCATCTTCACTAAATCCTCCTGAAGGCTCAAGTCTACCTCTGCTCCTTGTGCCAGGATTATGGTCTTCCATTTCTGCTACTCGCTTGCTCACTTGGGCTTGTCCACATTAACTTTCTGTCCTTTAAAGTGAAAACTGTCATAGCAATTTTCAGGACCTCTATAAACTAGTTACACCAAAGGACTTAACGTCCTCAACCTCAAGAGTTGTTTTAATCTTGCAGTCACAGTATTAGTCCTTGCTTCTGTCATCATTTTTGGTAGTATTATTTTCAGCTCCTTTAAAACTGGCAAAGCCGATTTGAATTGTATTGAATTGGAAGCTAGTTCTTCATGAGGGAGGGTGTCTTTGGTACCCAAAGGAGGGAGGGTAATCTTTGTTACCCAAAGACTAAAGTGGATTCCTACGTGTGCTCTGCTTGAGGCTGGTGGTCAGCAGTTGAGCCCCCAAAGCACCACTCCTCTGGGTTTAAACTGCACAACCAGGCAGCGGATTTTTCTTTTTATTTTTTGTAAGCAAAAGCAGCATCTAAAAAAAAAAAAATAACCTTTTATCTGTGTAGAGCTTGATGTATTTTAGCCACGCCAGTCTAGATAAAAAGAATGTCTTGCATTTTTTAAAAGCTTGTGGGAGGAGGCTGACAATAGAGGCTCCATTGTGCAGTTAGCACTGAGCGTACAGGAAATCAGGAATTAGCTCTGACGAGGGCATTGCAGGGGAGTTTTCAGTTTACTTAATTCCCATAGCATTGTATGCTTGAAAGGGCTTCAGAACACGGTGCCTTTCGGCTTTGGTTGTGTATGTTGGTTGTGTTTGGCACTCATCTGTTCAGGGCTTTCTTGTACCATGGCTTTGTTTAAATGGTTTCATGTTTTGAATCCCTGAATCCAGATGACTTTCCTCCTTACTGTAAATACAGAGGCATACAAATATAGTTGGTGTTTATCTCCTGACCACCCTGCAGCCATCTAAAATGTAAATCTGGCATTATGCATTCGGCAGAGAGAACTGCTCCTTGCAGCAAGCAACAGAAAAGGAATTTGAGTAGGATTTTGGAGAACAGTAAGCTGCAGGCACAACTTTCCCTTTCCTAGCAGATTTTGATCCTTCAGGATGTTCAGCTCCTGGTTTCCAGTGGATGTGGAGGGGGATTGGGGTGGGCTTACAGATCTGGAGGAACCTGGCAGCAGCATCTGTACTAAGCCCAAGTTACTACAGGACAACCCAACCCTTTTGTTTACAGTTTTGTCCAAAGATTGGTTTGGCTCAGCACCTGCAGCTGAGGAGCAGGTTCTGTCACTGAGTTGAAAGAACTGGGCTTATGAGGACTCTCCAAAATCATTAATCTTATTTTCTTAGTTGTGTGAACAAAGAAATTACAGAAGAGTGTATTGCATTGAGTTGGTAATTCAGAACCTCAAGTGCAGTGAATATTGCAGTTTTCCATTTGTTTTCATAACTGTGCTAGCATCTTCCCTCTGGACTTGTTTTTAAGCCTGTTACATTGTGTAAGTGATTTTTTCTAAGCTTTTGCAGCTTTGCTTTCAAAAAATTACATTTAAAAAATCTATTAAATGCATAAATAGTAAATATTGTCTTATACTCACAAAGAGTAGGACAGGAAAAATAAATAACAAGAGATTAAAAACAAAGTTTTGTGTTTCTGACAGTTCTGGGGATACAATCTTAGAGAAGTGACTAATTTTTCGAAGTATGGTTTGCACAATTCTAGCAGCTATTGAAATGCCCTAAAGATTTATTGGCAGGAGGGGATTATTTTTGTTCAGGAAGAAAAAGGGTCTCAATCTAATTCTCTCTCAGATTTTTCAAAGAGACTTGGTTTTCATTTCAGAAGACTGATTCCAAAAAGAACATTAAACAGTGACTTTTTTTATAAAAAGTAAATAACCTCATCTGTTACATCTGAGATTTCTTGGATCACAGCAGTGCATAGTGAAAGAAGCAGTCCGTAAATAAGTCATATGATACCTGGGAAACTGCTCACATTTAATTAAGTACAATTTCACATCAAGTTAGTTAAGCCACTGCAAGCCTGTTGGAAATTTCATTTAGTGTGAACTAGGCTTATTTTACATTTGAATTAAGGTATTAGGAATTGGCAAAACCAAATCAAAATGTGGTACCTTGTGACAACTTTGTTGGGCATTAATGCTGTAGTTCCCAAGCGTGCCTAAGTGTAGATACAGCTCACATTGGGTTTGAAACTCTCTGTCAGAGGAGCTTCACTGAAGCATCTATGTCAGGATATTCTTTGTGGAACCAAATCACCTCTTGAAGTCTTCTGTTAGAGAAGTTGTTTCTCAGGACTAACATCTTGGGTAAGTCCTGCAGTGCAGGGTGGTTGACTTGCAGGGCAAATTTGGCCTAAGTTTTGACAGGAGAGTTGGCAGAGAGATGGCAGCAGAGACAGCAATGCAATCAGATGTCCCGTGTGGCAGCAGAGTGGTCCAGGTGGTCTTAGTGGTCCAGGTGGTCTTAGTGGTCCAGGTGGTCTTAGTGGTCCAGGTGGTCTTAGTGGTCCAGGTGGTCTTAGTGGTCCAGGTGGTCTTAGTGGTCTTTTCACACTTGTGACCTGGGATAATTCACTTCATCTGTCTGTGCCAGTGCCACCATGTGCCCACAGTGATGCTGAGGTTACTTGGCAGAGTACTCTGGGATCTGTTGGAAATGGCACCACATGAGAGTGGGATTCTGTTGTTAACACTGCTCTGATGAGCTGCTTGGTGGTTCCTTTTTGTCTCCTTTTATCACGGGGATCTGTTGAGTCAGTGTGCTTTCAAGTGTCACCTGAATTAAGGTAAATGCACTTAATAAAAAGGCATCTTACAGTTTGACTGAACAAAACATTCTGTTGTGATTAAAGGGCTTGCCTTTTTTTTTTTTTTTTTCCAAATTAAAATAGTATTTTCCACCATTAAAGTTCTTCCTCTTTAAACAGAAAAAAAACCCCTCCTGTGTATTTGAATCAAAGTTATGTTTCACCATCTAGCTTGACAGGATGTGCATGCAAACAAACCAACAAAATACTGGTAAGTGGAGAGGCTGCAGCTCCATGTGCTGTGCACTGAAATGTGGGGATTTTATACTCACACTGAGTACTCTTCTCCTGCTGAGATAGGAAAGCTTGGAGCTGAGACATGACTGAGTTATTTTTACTTAACAGTTGAACTTTGGAAGAGGAGAAGTAAGGGATAATTTCTTTCAGTTTGAGTTTGCACATTGTACAACTATTAAAAACTTCAAGATGACTGTGAAGTACAGACAGCTACTTGAAGTGCCAGATGGAAAAGAGCAAGAAAAATGCCTTCTGTTGAGAATAGAAAGGGGTTTTTTTTTTGCTCATTTCGCTTTGGGGTCTTCTCCCATCCCCAGAGTTGTTGTGCTTGTCTCTCTCCAGTTCTGTTTAATATCTTTGAGTGATCTGGATGAAGGGATTGAGGGCACCCTCAGTGAGTTTTCAGACACCACCAAGTTGGGTGGGAAAGTTGATCTGCTTGAGGGTTGGGAGGCTCAGCAGAGGTACCTGGACAGGCTGGATTGATGAGCTGAAGACACTTATATGAGACTTAGCAAGGCCAAGTGCTGGGTCCTGCACTTGGGTCACAACAAGCTGCATGCCACACTTGGGCCTGGGGAAGAGTGGCTGGAAAGCTGCCTGGTGGAAAAAGACCTGGGGCTCCCAGTCAGCAGCCAGCTGAGCATGAGCCAGCAGTGGACCCAGGTGGCCAAGAAGGCCGGCAGCATCCTGGCCTGGATCAGAAACTGTGGCCAGCAGGAGCAGGGAAGTGTTCTCAGCACTGTTGAGGCAGTACCTCAAATCCTGAGTTCAGTTGTGGGTCCTTCACTACAAGAAGGACATGGAGGAGCTGGGGTGTGTCCAAAGAAGGGCAGTGAAGCTGGTGAAGGGTCCAGAGTGTGAGTCCCAAGGGGAATGGCTGAGGGAACTGGGGTTGGTTGTTTAGTCTGGAGAAAAAGAGCTTTCAAGGGAGACCTTGATTTCAACACTCCCAGACAGGAGGTTGTAGTGAGGTTGGGCTCAGTCACTTTTCCCAAGTAACTAGTGATGGAATGAGAGGAAATGACCTCAGGTTGCCCCGGGGAGGTCTGGATTGGACATTAGGAAACATTTCTTCCCCTAAAGGGCTGCCAAGGCCTGGGACAGGCTGCCCCGGGGCAGTGCTGGAGTCCCCGTCCCTGGAGGCGTTTGAAGGACAGGCAGCTGTGGTGCTGAGGGACAGGGTTCAGTGGTGATCTCAGCAGTGCTGGGTGAACATTTGGACTTTTCCAACCTAAACTGTCGTGTGGTTCTGTGATTGTTCTGTGCTGCAGTTTTCTGCTGTAGGGCCCATTCAGACAGGGGATGCATCTCTCTCCTGTTGGTGTGTCAGGCTGCAGGCTTCAGATGCCATCTCTGTCACATGGTACCAGGTCTGCAGCACAGCATCGGGCTGCCTCGCTCAAAATTGGGATGGCACTTCTTTCAGTTCCTGCCCTCACTGTCCATAAGTGCTCTTATGGACACAGCAAACATCCCTGCTATTCTAGAAATGCACTGGCTTTCACCAGAGCTGTCGTGCTTCGTGAAATATAATTCCTGCTGTTTGACTTGGACACAAGACCCTTTGATTCATTCTTTTGCAGAGTAGTCAATCATCTTATTACATCCATTTTTATATGGATTTATTTCAAGGCCTTTGTTAGTTTATACATAACTTGGAATAATTGGAAAATGTGAAAAATGTGGAATATTCTTCAGTTGCCTAAATTTTTGAGAAGGCGTGTTTTCCTGTCGGCATCTGGCTGCCAGCCAGGTGAAAGTTGACATTCCCACAATACCTTTTCTGGGGGATAATGGGCAAGTTCAGGACAGCATTCTTTCCTTTATGTAAACACACTGTGCTGGCCAAGGCCATGGGAGAAGTACTATTAAACATGAAATTGTTGCTGTTTGTGCTCCCCGTTGTTGCTCTGTTGACAGTGATGTTTATTTTTTTTTTTTTCATTATTGTTCTCATGTTTATATTTAAATAACATGGAGTCTTCTGCTCTGTTACCATTTAGGATCTTGCCCCAAGCAGTGCTGTATGAAAAAATCGATGTGCTGCACAGATGATTTCCCATGTAGTAGTGAAATGATGTAGTTAGTGCAGACCTAGCTTGCAGAAGCTTCCAAAAAGCAGGAAGATGTTTGTAAATCAGCAGGGCCTTTGACAAAAGGGAAGATGAAGGTCTGAGAAGATGAACTGACCTTTCATTTTACTCCTCTTTGCTACCCCTGCTCTGTGCAAAACAGCAGGAATGGTCAGGGAGCCTGGAGCAGAGTGGCTGGTACTGCTCTGCCTGCCTCACAGCTTTGCTTTTGAGTAGGGGTAATTTTTGTAATATTAAGGCTGATAGGAATTTATGACCGTACACCTCTTCCCTGTCAGAAAGAATATCTTTGTACTTTCAGAGATGCCATAAAATTCCTGTACTCCAAAGGTTATTGTGAAGTGCATAACTTTGCTTACAGAGCTGTATCAATATTCAGTGTCAGTACATTTTTTTTTTTTTTTCTTTGGAGGTTCTGGAGCAGAAATGTAGTGTGTACTGCTTCACAGTAATGATTTATCTGAGAACTCTGCAGAAACTGTGGCCTCTCCAGACAGGTGAAATACCATTTTTCAGCTTCTACTGTGGCCAACCTTATGTCAAGGCTGGGGAAAGGTGATCAGAAATAAATGATTTTGGGGGTGCTAAATGTTTCACTCTGCAGTTTTAATGGGCTGTGATACAAATACTGTTCTTATTTAAAAATCATCATAGTGACTTAGGTTTTTTTTTCTGCCTTTTTTTTTTTTGTTTTGTTTGCTTTTAAATGGCAAAGCTTTTCCTAGAATATGTGTGGGTTTTTATCATCAGTGCTTGTTTAAAAGGGCAGCAAGCAACTGTCACATCTAAAAATTCAATTCTTAGTAAAATCAGAGTTGACAGAGGAAGAAAGTCTGCTGAAATCCTTAATTTTTTTATGCTATCTGGGTAAGCTGGAACAAGGCCATGTAATTATTCCCTTTCATCCACTGATGTCACTGAGGTCCCCACACAGACTGAAGCTAGTAAATGAACATAAAAATCAATTTATATAAACTTTGCATTGTTCCATGCATTGTGTAGGCCAGTTTCACATCATCTCTATGCTGACATAAATATTAGGTCAGTAAGGTGGCTACAGGCACTTGTGATTTTTCTGTTCTTTTTTTTTCATGCAGAATGCAGCAAAACAGTAAAATTCAAATGCACTAAGACACATTAATGATGGGATTTCCAACTTCCAGTTCTGTGACCATAATTTTTCATCAGTTTTAAACCTCCAGAGACTTTCAATATATTTTCAAGAACTAAATAGGAAGAAGAGTACTGTTACTTACTGATAAAATAAAAACATATTAAGAAACGGAAATTTATTGCCCTGTCTTCAGTTTGTATTCATTTAGAGCACAGGTTTTATGGACCTTTCAGTTGGAGCTTATTTATTTCTCTAGGCTTTCAAAAACAAATACTTGAACTGCTGGTTTTATTGCATGCAAATGTCAGTGTCTTGGAGCTGACCCTATTTAGATCTGTAACACTTTTTTTCCTATTCAGTATTTCTAAGCTTCCTTCCTTCACAGCAGTCTGGTTTTTCACACGAGTGGCCCACGTTTGCCATGGCTCAGTGTATCAACTTCTGACTCTTTTTGCCATAGTACAGAAAGTGCATCCTGGTTTTATCCCCTCTGAGGCTGAAGTCTCTCATACACACATGATTTGTTCCTGCACAGGTGTGTGGGAGAGCTGCTGGTGCACAGGTGTGTGTGTGGGAGCTGCTGGTGCACAGGTGTGTGTGTGTGTGTGTGTGTGTGTGTGTGTGTGTGTGTGTGTGAGTGTGGGAGAGCTGCTGGT
>VYZU01036020.1:17367-63437 GCA_013401355.1 Ceyx cyanopectus
GTGTGTGTGGGGGGAGCTGCTGGTGCACAGGTGTGTGTGCGGGGGGGGGGGGCTGCTGGTGCACAGGTGTGTGTGTGGGGGGGAGCTGCTGGTGCACAGGTGTGTGTGTGTGTGGGGGGGAGCTGCTGGTGCACAGGTGTGTCTGCTCATTCACAGCCCCTCTGCTGTACAGCTCAGCATGACTGAGGATGACCTTAGATCAAGCCAAAGTGAAATCCTGCTGGAAGATGTGCACCGAGCAGTGTCTTGTGCCTTCCCCCATAAGAACTGCTGCTGCTGCACCAGCATCCCCCCTTGCTGCAGGACTTGTGTCCTGCTTCTCTGCAGCAGAGCCTGGCAGCTGTCAGCAGCCGTGTGATGGAGAAGAGCCATGAGCTGGGTGCTGTTCACTCTTCACTTGCCTCCTTTGTTGTGTTCCTGCTAGTGTGAAATAGTTGGGCACGGTCAGGATCTTGGTTTCCAGCACTACTTTCTTTTTATTTTCTTGTTTTGTAGGTTATTCGTTTCTTGTTGAATTGCATGTCTTTCTGTGATCAGTTGGCATGGAAACGTGGCTCTTTATAGGCCAGTTGCTNGTAGGGATTTGCTGGATTTCAGCTGAAAAAGGCTAGATTTTTGCTTTGATCAATACTGATGAAAGTGGGGCAGTACTTCCATTGGTGTATTGCAGCTTTAGTTAATGGAGTTTGCAGTTTCTGAAATGCCTCAATACTGCCAAAAGTGATCTGGTAGCCTCTTGTTGTTGTTGTTGTTTCTACAGCAGTTTTCCTGCTGACATGATGGTATGCTGTGGTCACTGCTGCCTGGAGAAAGCCAGATCTTCATCATGAAGAATAGGTAGATTATTAGTGTTTGTCAAATCTATGGACATTTGGAACTGTAGCTGAACACATACAGTTTGAAGTGTAGATAATATCCAGTTTAATGTGCTATAAGCAGCTGCAGACTGCTTTCAGGTTCTTTAGGATGAGATTTACTTTCATTCTAATTCCTAATAGCTATGGACTGTTGTGTGATGAGCTTTATACAGATTGCATATGCAGAATAAAAATGAGATTTGAATTAATTTACTTTGGCTCATACTTCTCCATTCTGTTCCAGAGTTCAAACACTTTGTTTCACTAACCATTTCACTGGGACTATGCAAAGCAAATAAATTCAACTGATACTGCTCATAACTCCTTTTTAAATATTTAATAAACAGTCAGTTCATCTGACCTAAATAGGTGTATTGTTGCACTGCTCTTTCTTTATTCCTGAAGTTAAAGTACCCGTAATTCAATTTTAGAAGCATAAGTCTGTGCAGGATTTGACAAATTTCAATGAAAGAACTAGAGATCTGCAGATTAGGAATACATTGTTCATGCCACTAGTCCTACTTTATAAATTTCATGGCATTAGTCAGCAACCATATGGCTCATTTCCCTCTGGGCAGTTAAGAAAAAAAATAATCAGAAAACAAATAAAACCCTATAGGCATTAAGCCCCATGTTTTCAGATTTAACATTTCATTTAAGTAACTTCAGTGGGAAAATAAACGGTTGGGTTCATCCTGAACACTTCTACCAAAACTGTTCAGAGTCTTGTACAGTGGAGCAGCATCTTTCTTGAATCCATTTGCCCACAGGTTGGATTCATTACTCATTGGAAACAAAGGCTTCCCAGATTCTGCTGTGGGTGCTTGCCAGACCTCCCAGACAATTCATCATGTTGTCCTTTAAATATTTGGGACATAAAAGTTGAATTATCTTTATATGAAGTAGTTAATGTGCATTAAGAAATACATAGTCCTGCTTGATCATTTTATCTAAACCTACTGGAAGGCACTTGTGGAACAAATATGAAAGAAATTTATCAAAACAGGTGTGAGACTAGAAAACTAGAGTAAGTTTCTCAAAGGAAAACAATGACTAAAGCTTTTATTAGCTGTGCAGTTTTCAGTAACTCCCTTTGTTTTGCAGGTCATTTGGGTGCTGTGAGATTGTGGCAGGCACTGTATGAATTTAGAAAACAACAGTTTATCTGCAAGATAATAATGCAATAAAAAGTGTCTTAATTATATTTTTTTTAAGAAGTTGATAAATTGCCACTTGCTGCAGGGTAATTTTACAGTCACTAGCATTCAAAACTTGGTGAGCAGATTTCTGATGAAGATGGGAAGCCTGGATGCTCTCAGTGTTCTGAGCTTGGACTAGCATCTCAAAGAAGCCCCCCAGGGTCTCTGTCACAATGTATAGTGCTGGTGCAGTCTTTACAATAAATAATTATTTCTAATACTATTTTTCAAGAAAAAAAGAGCACAGGTGGAGTTGCCCTTAAAGGATTTTCTTTGACCACCAGCAGATTAGCCACTGTTCCTGTGTACCTTATTTTAATCTGGTTTACAGTGCAGACCTAGTAAGTGACCCTCATCTGAGCTGCTCATGGCTGGAGCATTTTCACTGCAGTTACTGTCCAGCTGTCCCCTGCTGTTCACACTGCTCGTTTCCTCTCCCCTAACTGGGGTGACAGTCCTGGCCCAGGAGGGGCAGAACTAATGAAAAGGTAAATCTGAAGAAAATATTCTAAGAGCTGCAGTGTGCACTGAAGCAACAGCTCTATCAAAGTACCTGGCAGGCTGAAAGAGTGGCAGTAACCAAGGGTGGGGAGCAGAATAGTGACTTCTGGATTTTCCCTTTTGCAGTGATACACCTGCACTAGTCGTTTGCTTTACATACAGAAAAATCAGGGCAGTGGTGTGTTCTGAAGACCTGTTGCTCTGGTTCCCACTCTTTATTAGGTGCTTGTTCTCCCATGCCACTCTGGAATAAACAGTCACACTTTGTTGGCTGCTGGGAGGTGCAGAGAGCTGCTGCCTTGTGCTGGTCAAGCACCGAGCTGCCCTTTCTGTCACTTCTCCCATGTGGCACAACTTGCAGCCAGCAGGGAGCACTTGACTTGCTTCCCACTATCTGTCTCAGAGCAGGAGTTGTGAGATGTGCTTTGAACTCACTGACACGAGTCGGTGATCCTTGGAGTGGTGAAATCCCCAGTCAGTTGTGTGGTGCCAGGGGCTGGAGCTGCCCCATCCCGTGCCTGTCCCCTGCTGCTGGCACCTGCCTGCTTCTCACAGAGTGTCAGGCGTTGGAAGGGAGCTAGAAGATCGTCTAGTCCAACCCCCCTGCCTGAGCAGGGGCACCTAGACCAAGTCACCCAGGAACAGACCCAGGTGGGGCTGGAATGTCTCCAGAGCAGGAGACTCCACAACCTCCCTGGGCAGCCCCTGCCAGGCTCTGCCACCCTCACTGGGAACAAGTTCTTCCTTGTGTTTCCCCTCAACCTCTTGTGCTCCAACTGACTCCCATTGCCTCTTGTCCTGTCACTGGATGGCACTGAGCAGAGTCTGGCTCCATCCTCCCTACACTCGCCCTGAACATATGAAACACAGAGTAAGGTTTCTGACTGTGGAAACTGTGCATTGCATTGCAGGTTGGGCTGCTGTGGGTGCAGTGTGGAGAGCTCCAGGGCAGTTGCTGTCCCTGGCTGTTGTTCCCAGGCTGTGGTGCTGTGCAGGGGGGAGGTGACATTTCTGTGATGCACATATGTGCCGTGGGCAGGTTTTGTCAGTGTCTCTCTGCCTGCAGATTGGGGGATACAGGAGCTGCAGCAATTCTCTTTAAGATAAAGCATACTTGGAAAAGGCTGGAATTAAACATCTTCATTTGCTGGGACTTGTAATAGTGAACTTCCCAAAATATGCCCCTCAGTCACCCAGAGAAATGTACAGTTGGACAGATAACCTGTTAATCTTGCCCCTGTGAAGAGTGAAGCCTTTTGTCTAAAGGTTGTGTAACTCTTAATAATGGAGTCAGTATTTCCCTTTATAATACTTATAACTGGTGGTTTTATCACTGATACAGATTTTATGCAATTTACAGAGCCAGAACATGATTTTTGCCCTAAAAAATGTCTAATTTGAAGCCTTTGTCTGCAGACAGAGCATTTTTATGCATATGAATGGAGCCTTTTCAAGTAGAAAATGGTTAAACTACAGAGACTTAAAGAAACATTATGAAGCCTAGTGAAAAAAAAAAATGCAAATACAGGTCATTTTTAAACACTTCTGACTTTTCACCAGTTCAGTGGAAACAAAACGTTTAGAAACCTTCTCTAAGCCCCTTTAGTATGTGGTGTGTGTGGGAAGAAATATTTTGCTTCTCTCATCAAATCATGGGAATGACTCCCAATTTTAACTGTTTTTCAGTAGAGCATTAACTGTGATATTGGGACTAGAGCCTTAGTAATTGAAACTCAAAACTGTGCTTGAAGAAAAGCTCAGTAAAAGAGCTCTCTTACATCATACACTTTTATTATATTATGATTAAATGTAACACGATAACATAAAACCAGCTTTTGCCTTAAACTGCCTGTTTTATTTGGCACTTGGACTGTTGTTACTGGCCCATTCTCAGTGAGCTTGTCATTTTTATACATCCTGTTTGCTTACCTTCAAAATTAATATCTTTTCAGAAAATCCTATTTATTCAAGCTTGATTTGGCTGCAGAGGACCCTGGATAGGAGGTGCAGGACTTTGATTTCAGTGTGCTCCAGACTCTCATTTTTACAACAGAACCTTTTTCTAGGTTGTAATCATCATCATCTGTTTATCTGAATATTGACAGAACAGCAGAGTTCAGTGGCTGTGGGAGGAACCAAAAACAGAGTTTTAAGGAGCCCTTTGCACCAGTTGGGTGTTTGTTGGAGTTGTTTTGGTTGTCAGAAGAACATGAGTGTACTTGAGGGAGTTTTGCTATCCTCATTTACTAGAAACCTTAGAACTGTGTTGAATTGTCCCTTTTTAATCACTCCAGTCACTATATATATTTATGGATTGATTTGAATGTTTTAGCTGTACATTGTAGAGGAAGCTTCTGGCTTACCCTCCCTTCTTCTCATCTCTAAACAAGAGTTGTGTTTATTTTTTCCACTATAATTGTTGTGACATATATGTTCAATATATGATGTTCAATAGTGAATAGATGATGTTCAATATATAATGTTCAATAGTGAATCACATTATAAATCACATTCATTTATAATCTCATTATAAACTCTCCCAAAATAAAACCAAAAAGTTATGAAATTACAAAGAAAATGAAGAGGTCGCTGCTCAATATGTAGAATACTTATGTACTGTTCTTTTTAGTGTCATTTGAATGTGTTCTGCTGACCTCAAAACAAAAACCCCCCAAAACCCCTTGTGACATGAATTTGATTATCCAAGGCCCCACACTTGCTTATCATAATTCAGACCTTTTGATAAGGGAATTAAGGAGTGCCCTGGGTAATAGTTTAACGTTCTTGGTCAAAGTACAGGTGTGCTGGTGCAGGAGTTGCTTTTGGTGTTTGGGATCCAAGTCAAGGAGCCTTTGATGTTGGCTTCGCTTGGGTTATTTGGTTTCTTCCCTTGAGACAGCATCTTGTACAACATCTCAAATACAAGCAGAGAAGCAGAGAGTAGCCACTGGGACCAGCTACATTCAGAAATTACATTCTATAATAAATCCTTGGCAGTGGCTTGAAAAGAAGGTGAAATTAATACTCTGCAAGTGTATTAACAATGCTAAAAAGTGGTATTTTTTCCCAATGCATACTTACAGCTCAGGTGGTTGTTTAAAGCAGAACAAACAAAAAAACCACAAACCTGCTGGAATAAAATGACTTGCTGTAGGAGAAATATTTTTGGAGGAGAGAAAAAAGTTCGTTTTCTTTCTTCTAGTTTGTTTTCTAGGTTTTAGGTTGTTTGGGTTTTATGATTGTTTGTTTTCAGTTCCAACACATTCTATTTTACAGGCAAATCAGGAGGCTTTCCTTGAGAGTATTACATTTTACATTAATGTTATGTAGCTCTTCAGCTTTTCTCAACATCACAGCCAAGATGCCAGTTGTGATAACATGGTTTTGAAAGAAGAAAAAGCAGTTCTTGCAGGCTGCTTCATGATGCACACACGGGTACCAGAGCCAGGGTAGTGCCCACTGATGTGCTTCACTTGGCAGCACAGCCCATTTCACCAGGCCCTGCTGGACTCTTCTCTATCCCAGCTTTTGCCCCCAGTCTCCAGGACTGCCTTCTTCCCTGGAAAATGCTGTGGTGAGCTTGGCATGGTCTGTGTTGTTCCTGGAATGGCACGGGCAGTTAATCACTCTGTTCCTACTGCAATTGTTGAGGCAGATTGTTTTTCCAGTTCCTCTCAGCCCAAGTTTTCTGGCTTTTTTGTGAGGTCACACCCACCAACCTATAAAGTTGGAATGTAAAGCTGTGTTTCCAACTGGAATTGGGCTGTGTTGAGGTGGGTTCCCCCCTGCATGAGCCACTGGGGGACACTGGAAGTGGGTGTACATGCCCTGATCCAGCCCTGCATGGCTACCTGTGGGAAATGGATGCCCACAGGTAGCCCTGGGCAGAAGGGCTGCTGCAGTGTCAGTGTCCAAGCCTTTCCATTCTGAATGTGTAGGTGCTGTCGTGGGGTTTGCTGCAGGGGTTCCTGGCAGCTGTCAGGTAGTCTGGGGCTGTTGGCAGAGTGCAGGGCATCCCACAGTCACTGTCACACTCGTGAAGTATTTACTGTGGCCAGGCACTGAAATGCTGCATATCCAGGGGAAGCATTGCCCTTGAATATGTTCTGTCTTTCTCTGGAGTTTGCTTTCATGTGTCTGTTGCTTGAGAAGAGCACTTCAGCAAACACAGGGTTTTGTTTTATTGCTGATACTTGTGCTTTCTCATTGTAGTGCCTGATATCATTGTTACTGCATCCTGGCCTGTGGTGGTAGGCAATTAACACATTTAGCAGTAACACATGATGCTGTTGCTGTTACTTCATTTGATATTAAATAGGTGGGATTAGTACTGTTTTCAGTCCTTTGTAAAGAGTTAGGCCAGGCATAGCATTATAGCATGCTCCAAATATGTAATTTGAGTAATTTTTTGACAGATGTGCAGTACATCCAGTTCCCACATGAATGTTTGAAGTACATGTGTAGTAATAGCAAAGGTTGCCAGATGATTTTGTTTCCCTTAACAGAACTTGTTCTGATCACAGGAGTTCAAAATGTGCTTTGTAGGACCTTCATTTATTTTATTTTTATTTTTTTTTTGTACCCTGAGAAGCATTAGGATGTGTGTGCATACTGGCAGTCACTGGGCAAATTACAGCAACAGTCCTCCTTGTTTAAAACAGACTGTTTAGGGCTCACTGTGTAAAATCACCCAAACCCCTGTCCTCACAGCTACCAGACTGAGCATGGCAGGGCTACTTATGATGTGAGTGTGGAAGAGCACTCAGTAATTGTGACTCTCAGGTTCTGGTAGTGGCAGGGAAACGTGGGATTTTCTAAATGTAAATCACTGCTTTATTTTGTTTTAATTGTACCAAGAGGGAAAATCAAGCAAGATTCAGAGTAAGTCTTTGTTGAGGCCCTTGTGTTGATGTGCAGTGGCAATTGCTTGGATACCCAGGCTCATTTCTCCCAGTGCTGTGTGCATGGAGTTCCATGGTGCTTAGATTTATGATCTGGGGTGGTAATTCCATACCAGTGGTGTTGGTTCTGTGTTTTGTACAAGGGAATGAGCTGTGAGTGTCCTGGAGAGTGGCTGGGTGTATGTCAGTCCTTGCAAGAGGATCTCAGTGGGTGTGGGTGACTGCTGCACATCTCGGTTCAACACAGTGCTGGAAAACACTTCTGTTCTTCTTGGTCTCTTGCAAATGGAAAAGACAAGAAGGAAGATTGGGTAAATAAAAAGCATAGACCACAGCAGTGTCCATCAGCTCTGCCCTTCAGTGAAGTTTTGGTGTGTTTAGCATTAGCCTCTGAACCCTGGAGACTTGAATAGAGTCTGAAATACACTTTAAGTGAAGCCTGCTCTTTGTTTTGTCTTCTATGTGTGTTGTCAAGTCCAGATCTCACTGCTTGGAAAAACCAAATTTCAATTAGTTCCTATTAAATTCCAATTAGACTTGCAGCAAGCTCCTAAAATCTTAAGCAGTGTCGCTAGAAACATTAAGTGAGAAAATAAGAGCAGGAAATGAAGTTTAATCCTGTAAGTGGTTTAGGTTTTTGAGGGTAGCTGTCACCTTGTTGTACCTGCCCAATGCAAATTTAAATGCAGTTTACAGTACTGTGCCCCATCCCCACTTCCACAGCCCACGTCATGGGAGATTGCATCCTGATTCTGGTGGAATAATGAGATTCTTGTGTTGTGTATTCAGCATCTAAAGAAGCTGAATATCAAAATACTGAGGGCTGGTAATTGCTTTTTCTTTTTTTTTTCTTTTTTTCTTTTTTCTTTTTTTTTTCCCCCCTTGCTCTGTGTACCTGCATTGTATTTTTAAAAGTTTTCTACTTGACTGCTTTTAGAGTTTTGCTCTACCTTGAATCCTAATGTTGCTCGAGGTCACAGTGCACAAAGCTGAGACTAGCAAAACAAAACCTGAAACTTAAAAATGCAATGATGTGTCAGGAACCCTAAAATATGTTTTGGAAATGCAGTGTTTCTAGGAATTTTAATAGTGCATATTGGCAAATCTAACTTGTAACAGCTTCTGTGCTGGTGTTAGGAGTGGGGTATTTTATGTTTGTTATGACAACTCATTCCTTACTTGAATTAATATTAGCATTTATTTTAAAAAAAATGTAAATTTTTTGAAGGCTTATGGTAAATAAGTGCCAGCTCTGGCCAAATTTACAGCTTAGGTAAGAACAGAAAGGAAAGGTAAATGCCACAGGGGATTAGTCTCATGTTACAAGTGCAAGGTTGTAAATTAGTTGAATGTCCAACCTGTCATGTTCAGGTCTTGTTTTTATAAATTCTGCTGAGATTTTTCAGTGGTTTGCATTTAGTTAAAAACTTAGATCACTTTGATGCTTTACAGTGTGTAAAGGAAATTTCCTAGGACAAATTCTTGCAAAAGGACATTGTCAGGGGAGTTGTCCTGCTTATTTAATCTTTGCACTTGTAAGAACCCCCAGAAAGTGAGACTGAGAAGTCCCTTGCCAGGCTGCTGTCCTCCATTTCATGTGCATATTGGTTTGTCATTAGAGGGTTACTGATGAGTCTTGTGCTTTTTGGCATTGATGTATTTTTCAGAAAAAAGAATTGAAGCGTTTGTTTTGAAAAAAGAAAAACACATTTAAAGAATTACATGGACTTTGCAAACAGATTTAAGAAAATGAAAGGTAGGTCAAATTTTGGGCCTACAAACCTGACAGTGTCCTTCACCTTTAACATGTGTGCCTTACCTGAGACATTCCTAATGATCTTCTGTTAATCAGCAGCAGAAAAAATGTGAAGATGATGTTGTTAGTCATCATTAATCTTAATGGTTTCTCTTGGTTGAATTTTGGTGTGTTTTCTAACAGTGACAGCCTCCTTGGAGAACTCTTCCTTCTGCAGTGACACTTCAGTCACTGTCAGCTCATCAACATGAGAGAGGTTTTACAAAAGCCTTAAAATACATCACAGCTTCCTAGGCTGTGTCAGGAGAGCTGTTACTCTCCAGTTGGGGCTGTGCCTAATGGTACCAGCTCCAGCCCCCTGGGGATGTGGCACACAGAGGGCACCTTGGAGCCAGAGGAGGTGTGGGTAGGAATTGGAAGGTGGGAGGACTACCCTGCTTGGGTAGCTGGTTTTCTTTCCAGTTACAAAATCACTTCTGATGCTGAGGTTGGTCTGATAATGTGTGAGCCCCCTTCAGCCAGAGCTATGGAGATAGTTCAGGACCCTCCCTCTCCTGCTTTGTGTCCAAAACTGGATGAGAATTCATGAACCCTCTTGTCTGTGAGACCCACACCAGTCAAACTGCTTGTGCATGGGGCTGGCCTCCTGGCAGGTCCTGCAGCCAGAAGCTGCTTTGGCAATTTCCCAAGACTTTTTTTCATAGAAGTTGAACTAGAATAAGGTTTCAGGGTTTGTTGCTTTTATTATTTTGTTTTGTTTCCCCCTAAGAGCACCTAGTGCAAATGGCAGCTCTGAAAAGACACTCTTGTGTGAGCTGCATGGTGAATAGCTGCTGCCTATGGACAACTGCTTTGTCTCTGCACCTTTACCTGCTGCTGTTTCAGACAAACTCCAGCAGCCCCTGGCACAGCAGCTGTCACTGGGGAAGAGATTTAACACCAGATTATTCCCATACTGGAGGGGGGAAAACACACCCCAAACTAATAGCTGGATTAGAGCTGTTTTGGGAAACTTTTTTTTTTTCCTTAAATACATTTAGATAACTTTAAGGGCCTGACTTCTACCCAACAAAACCAGCAAGTTCAGAGTTAAGGCTTCTCACTCCATCTCTGGTGCTCACTGGAGCTCTTGGCTGGTATTGGAGATCCCTGCTCACCTGGGCAAAGCCTGAGTGGTGCCAACTGTTCCAGGTATGTCCATTTGCAGGGCACCTGCTGCCCTGTGCAAGGTGCCCTGTGTGTCTTCACAGTCCACTGGCTTCCCTGCTCTGGTCATGGCTGGTGGCAGCACAGCAGGTGTTTTAGGAAGCCAGCAGTGCAAGGGGGAAGGGTATAAATGCAGTGAGAAGCTTTAACTTTGAGTTTCCTGGCTTCTGTGAGCACAAGTCAGACCCTTAATGTTGTTTTAATGTATTGTTTGTGTTTAATTTTTAGTAAAAAATTGAACGCCATCCAGGCTACAGAGGTTGCAGTGGATAAGAAGTTTAAAAGCTTTGGTTCAAGATTACAGGAGGCTGCAAGAAAAGTTAAAGACATGGAAATGAGGATGGAATGACAGGCTGCTATTTTGCCTCAGAATGCTGAAGATTGTAAAGCATTGAGAAATCGAATTCATGACCCTGGAAATCCAGCTCAGATTAAGAAATGTCAGGTTGGTAGGGGTTCCTGAAAGTCTCCAAGTTAGGATAAACTGAGATTGTCTTCCCTCAGCAAAGGTTCTAGGCTGTGGGGGGGATGGTATAATTGCTGTCTGTGTTATGTGAAATGCTGAACCAAACACTTCAATTAGCCAGAGAAGGGGAATGATTCTTTTCAGTCAGTTTCACGTTTGTGGTGTTGAATGTCACTTCTGACTGGTTACAGTTACTCCTCTCTGGCACCAAGTTGCATGATTTATTGTTAATGCAAGCATGGAAAATACTGCTCTTAAGTACACATCACTTCATCCTGCCACTCCAAGGGTCTGCTGCAAACCAAACACATGGCGCAGTGTGACATTTCCAGATAAGACACAGGCAGAACATATCTAAATGGTGGAAGAAGCAGTTTTTTTTGTTCAAAGGGTTCTGATTCATAGTGAAACTTTTCAAATGTAAACTTTCAGTAGTGACTGCCAGTGTGATGCAGTTGCTGTGAGTTTACTGAAGGGTTGAGTTATTGTCTGTGCTGCAGACAGGGTGTTTGGGCAGAGAGGTTGTGCAACAGGAAGCCTGTGCTGAAGTTCAGACAGGATTTTGGCACACACAGGTTTGTAGGGTTCTGTGGTCAAGGTCACTGGGCATGTTTTTGTTCTGGGGACTCTTAAAGTTGAGTTTCTCTCCAGGGGGGGTTATCCTTCTGGTTGTTTTTCTGACTTTCCTCCCTGTGCTCTGGGGCTGGGGCTGGCACACCTCTTATCACCAACAGGAGACAGAGGAGCTGTTTGAACTCCAGATAAAGCAGTGTGAGGGGAAAACCAGGCCACACCTTTATGTATTATAGATAAATGATGATTTTAGAGGGCTCTGCTTTCTCATACTGTGTTCCATGATTTCTGAGATGGCTTAAGTCAGAAAAGTGTTTCTTTTCATGTTAATCTCATCTTCTGTTATCACAGAACCTTAAGGGTTTGAAGGAACATTGAAAGATGATCTAGTCCAACCCCCTTGGCAGAGCAGGATCACCTAGAGCTGTTATCTGTTCAGACTACATAAGATCTTCTGCTGTAGCTCTGATGGAATCTGTGCCATTTCCTCATTCATCTTCAACTTCAGTATCAAAAGCTCTGTTTTCTTTCATTTTATTTAGCTAGCACCCAGGCTTGTTGAATTCCTGGCTTTGCAGGACTGACAGGACCATGACCATAATGTTTCAGTTGTAAAATGATCCCAGTTATTCTAGACATTATGAATAGGACTTGCAATGTCATTTTTACATTTGTTTCAAGATAAAATTTCATTCAATGCTATTACATGTTCATGTTTCTTTCAGAATTATATGAATCTATAACATCCTTTATTTTAGGATGTTTCTAAGTAAATGTAATGTGGGGTTTTATAATTAAGTTCCCATTAAAGAACAGTAATTATTCTCTGGCTCACTATGTAGATTTTCATTGTGTATTCATGTAATGTTTGTCTTGTACCACATTACTAGTGTGTGGTTTATTGACTGAAAATGACTGTATGGAGCTGGGGTGGCTGTTTCTGGTTCAAACAGGTAATGACAGTAAGTTAGTGAGATTTTAAAAAATGATCCTAAAAAGGCTTCTGTTTGCTCTTGGTTACTGGGTACTGCTGAAAAAATCTGTGTACCAGAAGTGTCTTCTACACATCTCTGTCACAGCAGAGGTTGCAAATTGATGCTTTTAAAAGAGAGTAGTTTCCATGGGTGTTGTACCCAGGGAGATCTTGGCTGGTGAATACTTTTCACATCTGGATACCTCTGCTGTGCTGAGAGTAATGCTGAGTCAGTCCAGTGGCATCATCAGTCACTGGGAGACACTGGGACCAGAAGGAAAAGGAGCCAAATGTAATCACTCCTCTTTGCCATCTTCAAGTATAAAGACTGCTTGGCTAGGTAAAGACTTTAAAGGCCAGGCTGTAGTAGGGCTGGCCTGTCCTCCTGCCTTGGTTAGAGGAGAGGTGGGTGTGAGATTGATGGATGCAGCTGGGACTGATGGTCCCAGTCTCCTTAGCTCTGCTCCTTCAGCCCCAGACCTGAGCTTGCTCCGGTGGGGAAGCACCAGGCTGCTCCTGGTGACTGGTGCAAACCTCTTCCCAGCAGCTGTTTATCTTCACTGGGGATCAGCAGAATCCCAGCTGTACAAGATCTTTCCATCCACTTAAAATGCAGGTGACAGGCTTCAAGGGCTTCTTTTTGACACAGGCTGGGAGTTGAGATGCAGGGATTGCCCACAGAACATAGCTGGGGAGCTTGAGTCTTTTACATTAATGTTGGACTAAGTTGTATTATAGAGCATTAAGCAATGCTTTTAAACTCACACTGCAACAAAAAAGTGAAAGCTACAATCAAGAAATATCACTTTGCAGTTATTTATTTATTTTTAAAGGGAAAAAACCCAACTTTATTTTTGTATTCCTTTTTCCTTCAGGAAGTCTTTGTTTTTTAATTCTAGCCATGCTTTTGTGTAAATAGAGTGGTTTAATATTATTTCCATGAGTACTTTTTCTATATTTATTGCATCTATACTGTTAAACAAGATGCTCTCTAAGTATCTTGTTATAAGGCTTACTACTTAAAGACTTCATAAAGAGGCTATCAATGAAGTCTGCATTTCCAACTGCTTTTCCTTTCCCAGATATTTAGTGGGCATGGCTTTGTCATTCTGCACTGTTCCAAGCATGTTGTTGATTCAAGTGTGTGACACTTGTTCATATCTGTGAGGGTTTTTGGTGGTGGATGGAGTCTGAGGTGTTTGGCTGAACTGTACAGACCTGCTCTGTGAAGCTGAAGCCCAGGTAGGCCTGTGGGCATCACCAGTTGCCTGCACACTCAGACATTAGATCTTTCCAACTTTGCTGTTCTAGTCTTTCTTTCAGTTCAATTTTATTCTCAGCAGATCATCATCATGTATGCAAATTGAATACTCAGATCCTCACTGAGCTGCTTATGATACCCCATGAGCTCTATAGTCTTACAAGCCCAGGCAAGATATTCCTCACTGTCTAAAGCTCACAAAGGTGTGGAATCCAATCAAAACATACATCTCAGATAAGATCTTAACAGAGCAGTAAGGGTGTATTGTTTTAGAGGGCAAGTGCACCATTCCCTTAGTGGTTTTATCCACCTTCCACTCTTCAGCCTTCCAAATCCTCATGGCATTTTTAATTACTTTTTTTTTTTTTTTTGGTCTTCTGTTTGGTTGCTTGCTGACTGTAAACATGTTCCTGGTTTTACTAGCTTCAGNTAGAGCAGGATCACCTAGAGCTGTTATCTGTTCAGACTACATAAGATCTTCTGCTGTAGCTCTGATGGAATCTGTGCCATTTCCTCATTCATCTTCAACTTCAGTATCAAAAGCTCTGTTTTCTTTCATTTTATTTAGCTAGCACCCAGGCTTGTTGAATTCCTGGCTTTGCAGGACTGACAGGACCATGACCATAATGTTTCAGTTGTAAAATGATCCCAGTTATTCTAGACATTATGAATAGGACTTGCAATGTCATTTTTACATTTGTTTCAAGATAAAATTTCATTCAATGCTATTACATGTTCATGTTTCTTTCAGAATTATATGAATCTATAACATCCTTTATTTTAGGATGTTTCTAAGTAAATGTAATGTGGGGTTTTATAATTAAGTTCCCATTAAAGAACAGTAATTATTCTCTGGCTCACTATGTAGATTTTCATTGTGTATTCATGTAATGTTTGTCTTGTACCACATTACTAGTGTGTGGTTTATTGACTGAAAATGACTGTATGGAGCTGGGGTGGCTGTTTCTGGTTCAAACAGGTAATGACAGTAAGTTAGTGAGATTTTAAAAAATGATCCTAAAAAGGCTTCTGTTTGCTCTTGGTTACTGGGTACTGCTGAAAAAATCTGTGTACCAGAAGTGTCTTCTACACATCTCTGTCACAGCAGAGGTTGCAAATTGATGCTTTTAAAAGAGAGTAGTTTCCATGGGTGTTGTACCCAGGGAGATCTTGGCTGGTGAATACTTTTCACATCTGGATACCTCTGCTGTGCTGAGAGTAATGCTGAGTCAGTCCAGTGGCATCATCAGTCACTGGGAGACACTGGGACCAGAAGGAAAAGGAGCCAAATGTAATCACTCCTCTTTGCCATCTTCAAGTATAAAGACTGCTTGGCTAGGTAAAGACTTTAAAGGCCAGGCTGTAGTAGGGCTGGCCTGTCCTCCTGCCTTGGTTAGAGGAGAGGTGGGTGTGAGATTGATGGATGCAGCTGGGACTGATGGTCCCAGTCTCCTTAGCTCTGCTCCTTCAGCCCCAGACCTGAGCTTGCTCCGGTGGGGAAGCACCAGGCTGCTCCTGGTGACTGGTGCAAACCTCTTCCCAGCAGCTGTTTATCTTCACTGGGGATCAGCAGAATCCCAGCTGTACAAGATCTTTCCATCCACTTAAAATGCAGGTGACAGGCTTCAAGGGCTTCTTTTTGACACAGGCTGGGAGTTGAGATGCAGGGATTGCCCACAGAACATAGCTGGGGAGCTTGAGTCTTTTACATTAATGTTGGACTAAGTTGTATTATAGAGCATTAAGCAATGCTTTTAAACTCACACTGCAACAAAAAAGTGAAAGCTACAATCAAGAAATATCACTTTGCAGTTATTTATTTATTTTTAAAGGGAAAAAACCCAACTTTATTTTTGTATTCCTTTTTCCTTCAGGAAGTCTTTGTTTTTTAATTCTAGCCATGCTTTTGTGTAAATAGAGTGGTTTAATATTATTTCCATGAGTACTTTTTCTATATTTATTGCATCTATACTGTTAAACAAGATGCTCTCTAAGTATCTTGTTATAAGGCTTACTACTTAAAGACTTCATAAAGAGGCTATCAATGAAGTCTGCATTTCCAACTGCTTTTCCTTTCCCAGATATTTAGTGGGCATGGCTTTGTCATTCTGCACTGTTCCAAGCATGTTGTTGATTCAAGTGTGTGACACTTGTTCATATCTGTGAGGGTTTTTGGTGGTGGATGGAGTCTGAGGTGTTTGGCTGAACTGTACAGACCTGCTCTGTGAAGCTGAAGCCCAGGTAGGCCTGTGGGCATCACCAGTTGCCTGCACACTCAGACATTAGATCTTTCCAACTTTGCTGTTCTAGTCTTTCTTTCAGTTCAATTTTATTCTCAGCAGATCATCATCATGTATGCAAATTGAATACTCAGATCCTCACTGAGCTGCTTATGATACCCCATGAGCTCTATAGTCTTACAAGCCCAGGCAAGATATTCCTCACTGTCTTAAAGCTCACAAAGGTGTGGAATCCAATCAAAACATACATCTCAGATAAGATCTTAACAGAGCAGTAAGGGTGTATTGTTTTAGAGGGCAAGTGCACCATTCCCTTAGTGGTTTTATCCACCTTCCACTCTTCAGCCTTCCAAATCCTCATGGCATTTTTAATTACTTTTTTTTTTTTTTTTAGGTCTTCTGTTTGGTTGCTTGCTGACTGTAAACATGTTCCTGGTTTTACTAGCTTCAGTCCTTGAAATCCTTTTCCTGCTGTGAGAACATACAGACTTAGGTGTAACTTGTTTTGATTCCATGTGCATGGCTTGAGTAACCAGTGTTTGTTTCTCCACAGGCATTCGACCTCCGATCATG
Source organism: Ceyx cyanopectus (assembly GCA_013401355.1). Classification (NCBI taxonomy): domain Eukaryota; kingdom Metazoa; phylum Chordata; class Aves; order Coraciiformes; family Alcedinidae; genus Ceyx; species Ceyx cyanopectus. The sequence continues at coordinate 33,874 of VYZU01036020.1, forward strand.
AATGGGCCCATGCACCCACGCCCCCTGGTAGCACTGCTGGATGGCAGGGACTGTACAGTAGAAATGCCTATTCTGAAGGATGTAGCCACAGTGGCATTTTGTGATGCTCAGTCTACACAAGAAATTCATGAAAAGGTAACCTGCAGAGGGGTGAAGTGGTTTAGAACATGCAGATGTTTTCATGGTAATGGCCAGGTTGGGTGTTGTGTCAGCTGTGACGGTCAGGGTCACAGTACCACAGTCTGGGAGGGGTTGGAAGGGACCTCAGCAGATCATCTGGCCCAGTCCCCCTGCTTGAACTGGATGGCCTGGATGTGCTCAGCTGTGGCATTTTAGTTGGTTACCTTAGTTACTGCTCATTTCCAGTAAGTGATGAAACAAAGCTGACAATGTCTGTGTTCAAATATGCTTGTGCATAGTGTATTTCTGGCTGCATGCTGTCTGCATTCTTACCTACTGAATTTGATTCTTGGAGAGAATGACCTCTGGGAAAATCACATTATTGCTTCTTGGAAACACTGTTGCTCAGCCTTTGGGTGGAAAGCCAAATCTCTGTATTAAATTGGTGTGAGGAACTTTCAGACCTCACTGTAGCCAAGAAATTGTGAAAATCAGTTTAGTAGGCCTTGTGCACTGAGAATTGACACTGTAGGAGAGTTTAAACAGATGCTAACCCCAAATTTATTTAGCAAATGAATGAAATGTATTTGAACAGTATGTATTTTGAGAAGTTTATACCTGTCACAGTGGTCTGGGAGCTGTAAACCAACTTCTGTTGTTAAAGGTTTTCTCACTTTCATAGGGGGATGCCCATTTTTTTTCTGTGTATAGCCAAGGGAGACAGCTGATCCATATACTTCTATTTTTCTCTTCAGAGACTTTCAGCCTCATGTCTACCCCAAATCCTTGATGCTCTCTAGACAGCAATAGAACCTTTTCAAGTCTCTGTTTCTGTAGAGGTGGAATTACTTCTGGTAAAGTTGTTGGCTAGCAGAGCCACCCTCAGATGCCAAATATTCCTTCACCTGATTAAAAGATGAAACCAGAATTTACAGCTTCTGTGGAGAGAAAAAATCAATGACAGCAGAGGTCAACCAGGGGGTATTTATTTCCACGGGAATTTTCTTTTTCTCCCTTCTTTAGGTATTAACCTTAAGTAAGCATCTGTATCCATTTTTGTGCATGATCCTGTCCAGTGCTGAGTGTGGTTTGGGTGTTGAGTTGTCAGCTGGATGAATGGCACCAGTACTGTTGTTCCTCTGGCAGTTTGCTCTGGGGTGAACTCTGCAGCCCCTCTCTAGTTGATGCTTTGCTTCCTGAAGTCAACCTTGTTGCTTCTGGTGTGTCAGGACTGGGGAGTTGCTGTGTCACCAGTGCCTTGTCTGAGAAACACTCCGTGTCAGCTCTGTGCTGGCATCAGGGAATTTTTGAGATCTTGGGACTGAAAGTGTATCTCAGATTGTAGCTTCAGAAAAGCCTTTAAATAACTGAGTAACAGTTTGTATTTAGTGGATTATATGAGACAATATATATAATATAATTATATATTAATATATAATTATATTATTATATTTGCTTTGTACAGAGCTGCTTCTGTAACACCTTTGGGAGTAGTGCTTTACTAACTATAAAGCTGGTTTTAGGAGAAGTTTTAAAATCAAAAGTTTATATTTAAAGACCTATCTGAAATGTTCCTGTGTTGATGAATGCACATTCCTAGCCACACTAACTGATGCTGTCCTGGTTATCAAAATATAGATTTTGGGTAATTGATGTTAATTTGCAAAAGACTGTTCCCATCGTGAAAGAAGAGCTGACTGAAAGGCAAGAAAAGCTTTAGTGTTGAGAAGAGTTTGCTGAAAGTAGAAGGTGAAATTTAGTTTTTCTTTCATATATTTCTTGTCTTGAAGAAGAGATACTGAATTTATTAGGGTAGTAGATACAGATTAATTTAGATACATTTTGTTCTTAATAGATAGTGCATTGCTCTCAGTAAGTTACTATTTAAATTGTTTACATTTTACAGTTAATCATGTGTAAATCAATCTTTCAGTGCCACCTTCAGAGGCATCAGACTCAGGCACACCCTGAAGATCTTGTTGTTGTTTTAAGATTTTTGGAGTTGAAACTCTTCACTCTTGGGGCTTCCTGATTTCTGTGTATTCTCTCCTATGGAGTGCAGTGTGTGGCTCCAAAGGGCTACAGACACCATATGCAGGATGGGTGATCCAGGTGTAGACTAAGCAGAGAGAAAACAGTGATCCCTGCAAACCCAGGTGGAGATGCAGGAGGCACAGCTGAGTGGGAATCTTCTTTAAAACAAAACATACAGGCTGGAAAAAAACATTTTTTATTGAAGCTGTGTACACTTTTCATTCTCATTTTCTGTAATGATGTGGTTTCCTGCATCTTGTCCCAGATCATCTAGAAGAAAAAATGTGTTTTTGACTGGGTTTACTGCTTCATGCAGCCAGCTCAGCAGCACAGTGAAGAGGATAAACCACTTGGCTGGAGGGGGGGAAGATGTCTTTCTGGTAAATCTTACAAGTGATAGAGTGCAGTGCCAGAACCCTTGCCTCCTTTTACAACAGCACACAATGAAATGATCTCTGACTTGGTCTAGGTGCCCCTGCTCTGGCAGGGGGTTTGGACTAGATGATCTTCTAGCTCCCTTCCAACCCCTGACACTCTGTGAATCTGTGAATCTTCCCAGGGATGCTACCTTCTGTGCTTTGGGTGTAAGTTAAAACCATGGTAAAGCTGGGTGTCCTAGTCAGTGGTGTAGGAGTTGGAGTTTTTCAGCTGTGTTTTCCCAAGGAGTTCCCTGTAGGAAGAGTTCCAGTCCTTGCAGCCTGATGTGTCTCAGAGCAGAGCTGAAGAGTCCTCATAATGCAACCAGTGTTTTGATGCTGATACAAACAAACCAAGAGTGTTGCTGTTGGTTCAGCTGAGTCTTTGATTTGTTCCTTTTATATCCATGGTTAACTAAGAGAGTTTTTCCAGCTTCAGATTCTGCTGTAGCAGTAAAGCTGTGATCTTGCCTTTGTACCCTCAGCACTGTGTATGTTCATGATCCAGTTTCAGCTTTTTAGTTTTCCATCAGAATTAAATTCCCAAAGAATACAGATGGAAAGGAGGCTGCCTTGTTCTGAACAGTAACTGCAACTTGGGAATGAGTTGTCACTGAGCTCATACAAATCCTTGTAAATGCACTGCAACTGAATGAGCCCTGAGTCAAATTCAGTAGGGAAGGCTGGAAAAAATAACAAAAGGGAATCCTGAAAACACTCATGACACTGCATTGTACAACAGAGTAGTTACCAGAGAGCTCTCACAGGTAAGGATGTGTTCAGTGACCTCTGGCAGCTCTGCCCTTGGCAGCAGGCAGGTCCAGTGCAGATTGCAGGGAGCTGCAGTACCCAGCAGCAGCTGGTAGCAGTCTTGCAGGCTGCTGCAAGAGTGTGGGCTGCTGGCTGTATTCTGCTGCTTTCTGCCCAGCACTTGCTTTTACTAAGGATTACTGGGGCTTGAAAATTGCTGCTGATTCTTAGCAGGGCTTTCTGAGGCAGAGTTGTGGACTGATGTGCTGTCACCAGTCATTTTCATGACAGTGGGCCTTTGGTATAGATATTCAATCCATTGCAGCATCTGACAGACCTCAACTGATGTGAAGCACAATTCAGCATTATTGATAGAACAGAAAAATTAGCACACAACTCCTCTTGAATTTTATTTAATTAAAGCTTTTGTTTTAGTAAAAGTGTTTCAGAGTCTAGATACCCAAATTGTCTTCTGTCATGGAGCTGCATCAAGTTGTCAGTAAATCCTTGGTTTGAAAGACTAGCTTTAATTATTTTTTTTTTTTTAGTTTGCTATAGGGCTAAGTTAGTTAGTTAATTGGGTGTGTATTGTATGCATATGGACCTATTTTTCAATAGTATATTTTAAGACTTAAATACACTATTGTATGTCACATGCATATATGTAGTTTATACAGTGTGTGGATATATAGGTAAAAACCTATCTTTTTAGAGGATTTTTAGGAGCCTGCAAGTAAGTTTTGTATGCTTGTATAAAATATTTTTATGTACAGTATAAACTTGAGTATTTAGAGTATATACTGGCCAGTGTCATGTCTGAATAAAGTATCATGACATGGGTAGTAATGAAATTACTGACAGAGCCATGGATCAGAAGAACCTCACATGAAGCTGATAGTCTTGTGAAGAGAGACAGGAACTTGTCAAAGGCAGCAGAAATTAGCAGTTTTGGGACCAAAAAAACCACCAACCAAACATTTTGAACACACTGTCTTTGAGTTTAATGGTTTTCATTAGGTAAAATGTGTGTTTTCCACCCAAATGTGCAGGGGACCCCCCTACTCTGGTGACACTGGAACATGTTTGGTTTTGCTTTTTTTTTTTTTGAGATGACACATCAGACTCCAAGAAATGGAATGCCCTGTTATTTCTGGAACCAGATGAAATACAGGACTTTCTAATGATGATTTCCTAGAAGTCTTTTTAAAAAATAGTATTTTTATATTCAGCATGTAACTTATAAAGATGTTCTGTCTCTGTGTTGAAGTAGTTTGGCATTTCCATACTGTGTTATGTTTTTTTAGATTTGATCCACAAGCCTTTGAGATTAGTCTCTCACAGTAAAATCCAGTTCTGGATCTTTAGGTGGCCACAGAAGGGGAAGCCTTGCTGATCTATTAGTAGTGTGTCATCATTTCTTTACAGGATTGGTTGTTTTTTTAAATAACCAATATGCTAAGAGCTCTTCCCCAGATAGTGAGGCATGTGTGGTACAGTGAGTGTCTGCAGCATTTCACATGGTACTAAACCAGCCTGGAGATGAAACAAGGTAAAAAAAAACCCAGATAAAATTTTGTAAAAGGATAAAAAGATTTAAACCTTCAGTACCTGAGATCTAAAAAATTCCTTGAAATAGAAATGTCTCCTGTTGCAGTGTCATCTGTTCTTTAGGAGCTTTGGAGATGTGGTGTTTTCTAAAAGCAGAGCAGTCATTTGGAGGTTAAATAACAGCAGAGTGGCTGTGATGGGAAGGGATGTCAGCTCATTGAGGGGGTTGAAAAAGGCTTCCAGAAGCAGTGTGCTGCAGTTCACCTGGCAGAGAAGTCATGCAGATCACAGAGTCACAGAGTGTCAGGGGTTGGAAGGGAGCTAGAAGATCATCTAGTCCAACCCCCCTGCCAGAGCAGGGGCACCTAGACCAAGTCACCCAGGAACAGATCCAGGGGGGGCTGGAATGTCTCCAGAGCAGGAGACTCCACAACCTCCCTGGGCAGCCCCTGCCAGGCTCTGCCACCCTCACTGGGAACAAGTTCTTCCTTGGGTTTCCCCTNGCAGGGAGATCTCCACTCCCTTCAGCATCTTGGTGCCCTGCACTGGACTCTCTCCAATGAATCTCTAAAGGCCACAGTAGGAGAAGGAAACCAGCTCCTGTCCTGTGCTCACATTTGCTCTCAGCTCCTCTCTTCCCAGAGAGCAGCTGTAGGTGGATGAAAGCAGCAGTGCTGGCTGCAGGTGACACAGCTAACTCTGCTTGCTCTTTTATCCCCCCTGCCCCCTGCCTTGCCTTGAGAGGGGTCATGAAGAGCACTGGGCTTTTGGCTGGCTTGTTAAATACCTCATGTCACTCAAGACAAGGTGATACCTTTCTAATGTAATTGGTTTCAATTTGGTGAGTGTTGTATCAGTCGAGTTCATATAGAAAACCCAAACCATCTATTCCCAGTTTCACTCCTGCAGCACCACTGGGTGTGCTCCAGTAAGTGATCACCACATTACTCATGCACAGCTATTGTTTTCTAAAGATTATTTCATTTTCCAGCACTGTTCATATTTATGCTGGTTCCAGTTTCATGTGTTATACCTGCATTTAGCTTGTTTCCATTTCATTCACTGACAAGATTCTCACATGTCTTTGTGTGCATTTAGTGTATGTAATTGCTGAGAATATAATTTATACACAATTCCAAAATAAGCTAACTTCTGGCTTTTTTTTTTTAATCTGTAAGTGGCATTATTAACATTAATCAATGCTGTTACTTTCTAACTTCAGGTTTTCTATTTTCTGCCATTTTGGTATAGTTCAATCACGTGGCCAGCTGCAAAAAGCAGTACATAATTTAATTATCAAATTAATGTGAAATAATGCCCTGCCACAGAAGATTACATTTTTGGCAGTGCATTTCCTTGCTGACTGATCCATAATCCTAGAAGAGGCTCAAACACTGAAAAGAGAATTTAAAAGATTTTTCATTTTTATCTGTCTGTTCCATATCCCGTATGAAGGGTAAATAGCTGCCTGTGGAAAGGGCTAGTGTCAGCATTAGGCCATAGCTGAGAAACATTTTTCCCTTTATTGAACACATTCCCAAGCTTCCCAATACTTTCTGTCTGCTCCTAGTGCCAAACCATAACCTTGATGAGCCCAAAAATGTAGTGTAATGGGTCCAGACCAGTGCTGTTAAAGTCCAAATTGCAGTCTCGACTGGCTGGGTTAATAAAATATGCATGATTATGAAGTGAAAAGCTGCTTCCCAGATGAAGCTCTGTGATTTTCAAACACAAATGCCTGAGCCACTTCAGCTGTCATCTCACCCCTATTCCATGCAGTCCTTAAAGCAGTGGCAGCTCTGCCTGTACAAAAAGACACATGCATTGACCTTTGCCAGTCTGGGACAGGGGCTCTGGCTGTCACACGAGCCCTGGGTGGCTCCTCATGAGCTGCAAGCTACTTCTGACAGCCACACAGAGGCTGTTCTGTGTCACAGCCAGCTAGAGCAGGGAGAGCCAGCAGGAAAGTGATTAAACACAGAACATGGACGTGGCTAATTGGAGAGAACCAGGAGGGTCTTGAGCTGGGCAGGGAGAAATTGAATGACATTTAACAAGAGCAAGTGTAGAGTCCTTCATCTGGGGCACAACAACCCCATGGATCAGTACAGGCTGGGGGCTGATGTATTAGAGAGCAGCTCTGGAGAAAGAGACCTGGGGGTCCTGGTGGACAGGGGGATGACCATGAGCCACAATGCACCCTTGCATTGGCCAAGAAGGCCAATGGATCCTGGGATGCATTAGGAGAAGTGTGGCCAGCAGGGCAAGGGAGGTTCTCCTCCCCCTCTACTCTGCACTGCTGAGACCCCACCTCCAGTACTGTGTCCAGTGCTGGGCACCCCAGTTCAGGAAAGACAGAGATTTNACTTGTTCCCAGGGAGGGTGGCAGAGCCTGGCAGGGGCTGCCCAGGGAGGTTGTGGAGTCTCCTGCTCTGGAGACATTCCAGCCCCCCCTGGATCTGTTCCTGGGTGACTTGGTCTAGGTGCCCCTGCTCTGGCAGGGGGGTTGGACTAGATGATCTGCTAGGTCCCCTTCAACCCCTAATATCAGTGAATCTGTGAAATCAGTGCTGTGACTTGGAGAAAGAAGGTGTAGGGAGTGTGACAAGCAGGTGGTTCAGGGAAGAGGATTCAGATCTCAGCTGGCAGTGTGACAGTTGCCATCCTGAGATATCCCATGCCACGAGGAGACACTTGCAGTGCACACAGTGCTGCTAACACTGCTGCTGCTGGTGGAGAGGGAGACCTCCAGTGCAGCTCTGGGTGCAGCTTGGTCACCCATAGAGCAGTTGAGATCAGACTTGTGTGAGCACAGCAGAGCAGAGCAGTGGCTTGGTCAGGGGAGCCAGAGCATCATCCCAGACGAGTCTGGAGGGAGGAGGCTGTGAAGTCTAGTCAAGCAAATGCTGAGAGGGGATGTGATCTGTCTATAAGTGCATTTGAATTGTAAACACCAAGGAGAGAAAGTGCAGTTTAAGCAAATGACCAACACTGGCACCAGAACAAATGGCTACAAGCTGGGCTGTGAATAAATTGAGGCTGGAAATTAGAAGAAATTTCCATATTGTTGAAGCTGGGAGATTTTGGAACAATTTTCTTTTAGGAATTAATGGGACAGAAAAAAACCTAAGGGCGTTTTGGGTGGGCACTCAGGTTATTAGAGGGATTATTTCTTGTGTAGACTGCCCCAGGCATGGGCTTTGATTTGGTCCATACCAGCTGCAAGGTGGCTGTGGAAGCAAAACTAATGAACTGTTTTGGTTGGGTTTAACCCTGTGTAGCAGCTCAGGGAAACACCTTCTGATGAGTGCATCTTTCTGATGGGTGACTGCCTGATGGAATCTCCAAAGGACTTGTTTGTACCATTAAAATCAAGGAGCTTTCTGTGTGTCTAATCATTTATGAGATCAGAGCCTACAGCTGCTCTTTGAATTGTGTTGTAGCTGCATTCTTTAAGGATGTATAACTTCTAATTTTTTTTGCAGTTCTTACAAGTAAATCCAAATTCTGCTCAAAGGATTCTGGTCTTTATCTGACTGAAAATTGGAGTTAGGAATCCAGAAACACATGTTAAAATAGCATAAATAATTTTGTGAAATATTCAGTAAGAAGTGGTTTTCTTTCATTTTTATGGAGTTCAGTTTTATTGTCTTTTAAAATTTTCATTTGTGTATTTTAATTTTTAAAATTACTGCTGCCAGTCTTGGGTTCCAGCAGATCCTCTGTGTGCAAGTCTGTGTTTTTCTGTAATACTTTATTTATGGTGATGATGATGATTGTTCCTGATCCTGCAGTACCCTCAAAAGCTCATGTGAGCAGAAATAACTAAGGTAACAGAATCTGTACAAGTACCAGACCCAAAAATCTATTGAATAAAGAAATTTACAGCCTCTGCAGAATTATTATGTGAAGTGCACCATAGAAATCTCTGAAGGTCATTACATCTGGCTCAGATGTTGAAATGATTTGTGCATGTTTTCTGTCTGGTGGAATGATGAGGGTATTATGTAGTGCACTGAAGGTGGAAGCACAGAGGAGTGTCTTGATGTGAAATAGCCCAGTTTGCTTGTAAAGAAAGGAAAATATTTTCTGCTTTATGAAAAATAAACTTCTGTGAGCTGTGTGGGTGTAGTGTCACTGGGTTTTTTGGTAGCAGAAATTGAAACTAGTGGGCATGGCCTGCTGGGCTCTCTCCTCCACACACCTTGAGCCTCTCTTGAGCAGGTTGGGTGCACTCTTAGCATAATATGGAAGATATTCAGACCTTATTTTCAAGGTCTAAATGCAACTTATTTTCACTTTTTTGTCTCACAATTTTTTGTTTCTCTTTTGCACCCTTTTTGCTTTGGTACAGTTTCTGAGAGGTGCTGTTTTTCTGGCTGATGTCTTGTCTGGCATCTCAGCTGTACCGATTGATCTGACATCCTGCTCTCCATCACTGAAAGCTGCAGCTCAGTGCCCATAAACTGAGGGACAGACACATTCTTCTTCTTGCCAGTTGCCAGCCTCTTGTCTGAGGGTTTTGTAATGGTCACTGAATGTTTGCTATTCAGGTACCAAGTGGTTTGGTAGCACAGTGAATGCCTGTACCCCTGTCTGTGTGGGGAAGAGATATTCCTCTGTGTCTCCATTCAAAGTGGAATGTCAGCTGCTTCAGCAGAGAAATGTGTACTGCTGAGAGTGAGTGCTCCAGCTTGTGCAGATGCAGTCCAGTGACACTCCTGCTTAGGTTTTGATACTGCAGAGCATCTCCTGGGCAATGAGAAGAGTTTTCTCTCCTAATCAGAGAACACAAGTCACTTAGTTCTTCCAGAGCTACTCTTGTCATGGTAGAAAGGATGTATCAGATGAAAGAGGCTAACATCAGGCTGGAAGTTGTGCAGCAAAAATGACTTGGAAAACAAGATGTGGATTTACTGCATTTATACCTGGAAATATGTGTATGTCGTTAATCTGACAGCCTCTGAAAGGGAAAAAATCAGGATTTTTTTTCTTCCATTGTGTTTGTAGGTACTAAATGAAGCAGTGGGTGCACTGATGTATCACACGATCACTTTAACACGAGAAGACCTGGAGAAATTTAAAGCACTTCGAATAATTGTCCGAATTGGCAGTGGTTTTGATAATATTGACATCAAATCTGCTGGAGATTTAGGTATGACTATTAAAGATTTTACATCTTTTATTTGCCTTCAGAAAGCTGATACCATCTAAGTCTTTGCATTAATGTTTTCTGTGTGATTTCTACTAACACTGTATGTAAGCTGTATAATTTTCTCATCCAAGTGTTTAAAATCATTATGGAGATACTAGCATTAGTTAATTAAGTGGTAATATTAACAGCCTTGTGACATGATGACAATCTGCCTGTTCAATATTAACCTAAGGAGTAAAGCCATAATTTTTCATCTCCTTCCTTTTTACCCCAATTGTATATTTTAACTACTGCTGTAATCCAATCACAAAATACAATCCCATCAGCATGGCGTAGTATTACTGTTTGAATAAAAAATGAGATCATTATTAACTGTCTGAGACTTATTTATGATGCATGAGATTTAGTACTAAACCACTCCATAAAACAGAAATACCAGTTTTATGGGCGAATCAGTTGTTGGTGCTTCAGAATAAATTCACATACTGGAAATGTGAAGAGATGGTGCTTAGTGTTCCACTGTAAAGAACCAGCAGTCTCATTGGTGCTTCTCTTAGTTTAGGATAAACCATCTTTTCTTAGCTGTGATCTGCTGGTCCAGCTACCACTTGAAAGAAATGTCTACTTTTTCTTAGCTTGGGTTGTTTGTTTTTTCTGAGACTATGCTAAGTATATTTCCTGATATGCTCTGGGAAGAACTTATAAGTGTTTATTTCCATGTGACAAGTCTTAGTCCTAGTAATAACTCCACTGATGTAGTGAGGAGCTGTAATATGGTCTGTGTATCAGTGAGTGATGGTAAATAATCCCCTGTTTCCAACAGCAGTTCACACAGACAGAGGCCAGCAACTTCTGTGGCAGTTGCTGTAGAGAGCAGGTGATGTCTGAAGGCACCCAAGTCTGTGTTCTCATTTGCATGCAATGCTAAATGTCCACATTGCTGATCATTCTGATCCTGGGCTGTCTTCAGGCTGAGTTACACAGGATCCATCCCATGTGTGAATTCCACTATTGATGAAATCCCATTGTCCAGTTGATCAAAAGCCAATAAATGCTGCAGGGTTTATGGTGTAAAATAGCTGATTTTCATAGCTGGGGTAAATGGTTGTTAAATACTAACTGGCCCCTGCTGGAATAAATCACTTTCCATTTGTTGAACTACCTCCAATAATATGCATTTCAAAAAGGTAATAAGTTTGTAAAAAGCTTTTGAAATACAGCACAGAGGTACAACATAAATCTAACACATTTTTTAGCTTCTCTAGTAACTTTTTGAGTTATTTTTCATGGAGCTGGCTGGTGGGGTTGTGACCAGTTTCTCCTATTAACTGTTATTCTCATGTTACCATTTTTACTCTTCTTAAAATGCATGAAAACAAATGTTTCACTACTAAAATCTTTCAATGTCTGGTCTGCTTTTTCTTCACTTCATTAATTATTGGCCAGAAAATACATTCAGCTTGTGAGCCTGGCTGGGTGCAGGTGGAGCAGTGAGCCAAGGTGATGCCTGTTGGGGTGTTCAGCACTGAACAAGATCCCTCAAAGTGGTGGGAAAAGGGGGCATACAGGTGATGGATATGAGAGGAGAATGTGCTTTCTTCTCCTGTGTGAAATGGCTCCACATCCTTGCCTCTCTCACTGCTTTTTGTGGTCTCTGCCTTTCAGAAATTAGATGGTTTAATTTGAGGGCAAATAGGGGAAAAGAAATTCCTACTGTTAGGAGAGAAATTAATGGACTTCTGGTGCACAGGTTTCCTAAGGAAACTTATTAGGGAGGAAGGTATGAGCTAAACTTCTTATTTTTCTTCCCACATACATCATAAAAAATCTTATTTCTTTTAAAGCATGACTTTGTTGATGCCAGCTCTTGGGAGACATGCTTATTAAATTTGTTTTGCCAACTAAAACCTGCATTTTTACTCCTTGAAAACAAATGCAGCTGTTTGAGATGAACTTAAAGGGATGTTATGTTTCAGTCTTGTACTTTTCTCCCCACTCCCTCTTTTTTTCCCATTTTTAAGAGATGATGAGTTTCATGGTAACGTTGATCTTAGCAGGATGCCAGGGTTATTATTCCAGAAAATGATGCTGGTTTATCTTTTGGTGAGTCTAAGAGCAGTGACTCAGCAGACAGTGTATCAGGAAAGAAAAATAGTTCTGTGGGTTGCTCAAGTTGTTTTTTACTAATCTAAAGGGTGAATCTAAAGCTGAAAAAAAATCCTCTGGGCAGGAAACAAGTGCATTTGAATGTAAAACATAGAGAAATATGGTATGAGCCTATTATTTTTTTTCATATTATTGTTATTACCATTACCAAAAATAGTATTTTTTGCATGCTTCATAAGATGTGCTGGCATTAGCCGAGGACTCACTGAATATTTATGTGAAAACATGAATAACTAGACAGTGAAAACAGCACTAGGGTGTTTTTTTAGGATACAAACCCTTTTTTCTTTTTTCTTCACCTTGAAATTACTGTATAGTGTTTGTGATCTCAGCAGAACTGAGACACAAACATTTGTGGGAGCTGATGATTAGAGAAAAAATAGGGTAGTAAATGTAGGAGTAGTAAAACTATAGTAAACAGAGAGGATGAGAGGAGTCAAGTCAGAAAGCACACAAACTGCAAGTAAAAGTTTAGTTTAATNTCAGAATAAATTCACATACTGGAAATGTGAAGAGATGGTGCTTAGTGTTCCACTGTAAAGAACCAGCAGTCTCATTGGTGCTTCTCTTAGTTTAGGATAAACCATCTTTTCTTAGCTGTGATCTGCTGGTCCAGCTACCACTTGAAAGAAATGTCTACTTTTTCTTAGCTTGGGTTGTTTGTTTTTTCTGAGACTATGCTAAGTATATTTCCTGATATGCTCTGGGAAGAACTTATAAGTGTTTATTTCCATGTGACAAGTCTTAGTCCTAGTAATAACTCCACTGATGTAGTGAGGAGCTGTAATATGGTCTGTGTATCAGTGAGTGATGGTAAATAATCCCCTGTTTCCAACAGCAGTTCACACAGACAGAGGCCAGCAACTTCTGTGGCAGTTGCTGTAGAGAGCAGGTGATGTCTGAAGGCACCCAAGTCTGTGTTCTCATTTGCATGCAATGCTAAATGTCCACATTGCTGATCATTCTGATCCTGGGCTGTCTTCAGGCTGAGTTACACAGGATCCATCCCATGTGTGAATTCCACTATTGATGAAATCCCATTGTCCAGTTGATCAAAAGCCAATAAATGCTGCAGGGTTTATGGTGTAAAATAGCTGATTTTCATAGCTGGGGTAAATGGTTGTTAAATACTAACTGGCCCCTGCTGGAATAAATCACTTTCCATTTGTTGAACTACCTCCAATAATATGCATTTCAAAAAGGTAATAAGTTTGTAAAAAGCTTTTGAAATACAGCACAGAGGTACAACATAAATCTAACACATTTTTTAGCTTCTCTAGTAACTTTTTGAGTTATTTTTCATGGAGCTGGCTGGTGGGGTTGTGACCAGTTTCTCCTATTAACTGTTATTCTCATGTTACCATTTTTACTCTTCTTAAAATGCATGAAAACAAATGTTTCACTACTAAAATCTTTCAATGTCTGGTCTGCTTTTTCTTCACTTCATTAATTATTGGCCAGAAAATACATTCAGCTTGTGAGCCTGGCTGGGTGCAGGTGGAGCAGTGAGCCAAGGTGATGCCTGTTGGGGTGTTCAGCACTGAACAAGATCCCTCAAAGTGGTGGGAAAAGGGGGCATACAGGTGATGGATATGAGAGGAGAATGTGCTTTCTTCTCCTGTGTGAAATGGCTCCACATCCTTGCCTCTCTCACTGCTTTTTGTGGTCTCTGCCTTTCAGAAATTAGATGGTTTAATTTGAGGGCAAATAGGGGAAAAGAAATTCCTACTGTTAGGAGAGAAATTAATGGACTTCTGGTGCACAGGTTTCCTAAGGAAACTTATTAGGGAGGAAGGTATGAGCTAAACTTCTTATTTTTCTTCCCACATACATCATAAAAAATCTTATTTCTTTTAAAGCATGACTTTGTTGATGCCAGCTCTTGGGAGACATGCTTATTAAATTTGTTTTGCCAACTAAAACCTGCATTTTTACTCCTTGAAAACAAATGCAGCTGTTTGAGATGAACTTAAAGGGATGTTATGTTTCAGTCTTGTACTTTTCTCCCCACTCCCTCTTTTTTTCCCATTTTTAAGAGATGATGAGTTTCATGGTAACGTTGATCTTAGCAGGATGCCAGGGTTATTATTCCAGAAAATGATGCTGGTTTATCTTTTGGTGAGTCTAAGAGCAGTGACTCAGCAGACAGTGTATCANTCTACTAACACTGTATGTAAGCTGTATAATTTTCTCATCCAAGTGTTTAAAATCATTATGGAGATACTAGCATTAGTTAATTAAGTGGTAATATTAACAGCCTTGTGACATGATGACAATCTGCCTGTTCAATATTAACCTAAGGAGTAAAGCCATAATTTTTCATCTCCTTCCTTTTTACCCCAATTGTATATTTTAACTACTGCTGTAATCCAATCACAAAATACAATCCCATCAGCATGGCGTAGTATTACTGTTTGAATAAAAAATGAGATCATTATTAACTGTCTGAGACTTATTTATGATGCATGAGATTTAGTACTAAACCACTCCATAAAACAGAAATACCAGTTTTATGGGCGAATCAGTTGTTGGTGCTTCAGAATAAATTCACATACTGGAAATGTGAAGAGATGGTGCTTAGTGTTCCACTGTAAAGAACCAGCAGTCTCATTGGTGCTTCTCTTAGTTTAGGATAAACCATCTTTTCTTAGCTGTGATCTGCTGGTCCAGCTACCACTTGAAAGAAATGTCTACTTTTTCTTAGCTTGGGTTGTTTGTTTTTTCTGAGACTATGCTAAGTATATTTCCTGATATGCTCTGGGAAGAACTTATAAGTGTTTATTTCCATGTGACAAGTCTTAGTCCTAGTAATAACTCCACTGATGTAGTGAGGAGCTGTAATATGGTCTGTGTATCAGTGAGTGATGGTAAATAATCCCCTGTTTCCAACAGCAGTTCACACAGACAGAGGCCAGCAACTTCTGTGGCAGTTGCTGTAGAGAGCAGGTGATGTCTGAAGGCACCCAAGTCTGTGTTCTCATTTGCATGCAATGCTAAATGTCCACATTGCTGATCATTCTGATCCTGGGCTGTCTTCAGGCTGAGTTACACAGGATCCATCCCATGTGTGAATTCCACTATTGATGAAATCCCATTGTCCAGTTGATCAAAAGCCAATAAATGCTGCAGGGTTTATGGTGTAAAATAGCTGATTTTCATAGCTGGGGTAAATGGTTGTTAAATACTAACTGGCCCCTGCTGGAATAAATCACTTTCCATTTGTTGAACTACCTCCAATAATATGCATTTCAAAAAGGTAATAAGTTTGTAAAAAGCTTTTGAAATACAGCACAGAGGTACAACATAAATCTAACACATTTTTTAGCTTCTCTAGTAACTTTTTGAGTTATTTTTCATGGAGCTGGCTGGTGGGGTTGTGACCAGTTTCTCCTATTAACTGTTATTCTCATGTTACCATTTTTACTCTTCTTAAAATGCATGAAAACAAATGTTTCACTACTAAAATCTTTCAATGTCTGGTCTGCTTTTTCTTCACTTCATTAATTATTGGCCAGAAAATACATTCAGCTTGTGAGCCTGGCTGGGTGCAGGTGGAGCAGTGAGCCAAGGTGATGCCTGTTGGGGTGTTCAGCACTGAACAAGATCCCTCAAAGTGGTGGGAAAAGGGGGCATACAGGTGATGGATATGAGAGGAGAATGTGCTTTCTTCTCCTGTGTGAAATGGCTCCACATCCTTGCCTCTCTCACTGCTTTTTGTGGTCTCTGCCTTTCAGAAATTAGATGGTTTAATTTGAGGGCAAATAGGGGAAAAGAAATTCCTACTGTTAGGAGAGAAATTAATGGACTTCTGGTGCACAGGTTTCCTAAGGAAACTTATTAGGGAGGAAGGTATGAGCTAAACTTCTTATTTTTCTTCCCACATACATCATAAAAAATCTTATTTCTTTTAAAGCATGACTTTGTTGATGCCAGCTCTTGGGAGACATGCTTATTAAATTTGTTTTGCCAACTAAAACCTGCATTTTTACTCCTTGAAAACAAATGCAGCTGTTTGAGATGAACTTAAAGGGATGTTATGTTTCAGTCTTGTACTTTTCTCCCCACTCCCTCTTTTTTTCCCATTTTTAAGAGATGATGAGTTTCATGGTAACGTTGATCTTAGCAGGATGCCAGGGTTATTATTCCAGAAAATGATGCTGGTTTATCTTTTGGTGAGTCTAAGAGCAGTGACTCAGCAGACAGTGTATCAGGAAAGAAAAATAGTTCTGTGGGTTGCTCAAGTTGTTTTTTACTAATCTAAAGGGTGAATCTAAAGCTGAAAAAAAATCCTCTGGGCAGGAAACAAGTGCATTTGAATGTAAAACATAGAGAAATATGGTATGAGCCTATTATTTTTTTTCATATTATTGTTATTACCATTACCAAAAATAGTATTTTTTGCATGCTTCATAAGATGTGCTGGCATTAGCCGAGGACTCACTGAATATTTATGTGAAAACATGAATAACTAGACAGTGAAAACAGCACTAGGGTGTTTTTTTAGGATACAAACCCTTTTTTCTTTTTTCTTCACCTTGAAATTACTGTATAGTGTTTGTGATCTCAGCAGAACTGAGACACAAACATTTGTGGGAGCTGATGATTAGAGAAAAAATAGGGTAGTAAATGTAGGAGTAGTAAAACTATAGTAAACAGAGAGGATGAGAGGAGTCAAGTCAGAAAGCACACAAACTGCAAGTAAAAGTTTAGTTTAATTGCTGTATGTTGAGCATTGGAAGGTAAAAAGTGGGATAGGCAACTCATGCAGCCATGGTCATTTTTTGCCTGATCCTTTTTTACTTCAAAAATCAGAATATTGTGGGTCTTAAATCAATCCACTTTCCACTGTTGTGTGTGGAAATCTCCAATGGTCTGGTAGCTGCTGGAGATGAAGCCCTTCTCAGATATTTGGAACATGGACTTAATTTTGTTTTAAGAAGCATTTTTTTTTTTTTTTGGTTTCCTTATTGGCAGATAGATGGGTTATCTCTAATTTGAGGGACTGGGAAAGGACTTGGGTTCTGTTTGTCATAACTGACAAACCTGTCTGCAGCACAAAATCTCTGTCACTGAAACCTAAACTGGAAATGCTAATGGGCATCCTGGGAGGGCTTTCTAAGAGTTGCTGCTCTTACACAGGATTTTAGCTTTTTATAACTGGTATATACAGCTTTGGGGAGTGTGCATGCGCAGTGGTGGAAAGCTAACTCTACACAATTAAATCTAAACAATAATCATTAAGCACATAGGAAGAGTGAGGCAAATTTCACTCTTGCAAACCCCTAACTTAGTGTGCATGACAAGTGCTCCCCCAGTCCTCCAGTTGTGTTCTACCTGGCCTGCCATGTACTTCCCTTCTGCACTTCCACTGCTCTTGTTTGCTGTTTGCCTCAGTTTGCAAACACAACTGAAAAACAAAACGACAGAAAAAAATCTGTTTACACATGTTCATCAATTATTACATCAAGTATTGTGTCTGCTGTTAGCCAGGAACTCAGTATTTGTGCAGAGCAGGCGTTGAAATCTCTGTCATGTAAACACCACGCCCCTGAGCTGCCATTAAACGGGAAAAGTGAGAACCATTTGGCAACTGGTGTTCTTCCCCCTCCCCATCCTTTGCAGGGATTGCAGTGTGTAACGTGCCAGCTGCCTCTGTAGAAGAAACAGCAGATTCTACCATGTGCCACATCCTGAACCTGTACAGGAGAACCACCTGGCTGCACCAGGCCCTGCGCGAGGGCACGAGGGTTCAGAGCGTGGAGCAGATCCGGGAGGTGGCCTCTGGGGCTGCCAGGATCAGAGGGGAGACCCTGGGCATTATTGGATTGGGTAAGTTGGCTTGGAGAGGTGTTTAATGCACTGTCCCTTCCCTTCCCTCAAAAAATGAGCTGTAATGTCTGTCAATATGTTAAGGGTGAGTGTACCAGACTCTGCTCAGTGCCATCCAGGGACAGGACAAGAGGCAATGGGAGTCAGTTGGAGCACAAGAGGTTGAGGGGAAACCCAAGGAGAAACTTGTTCTCAGTGAGGGTGGCAGAGCCTGGCAGGGGCTGCCCAGGGAGGTTGTGGAGTCTCCTGCTCTGGAGACATTCCAGCCCCCCCTGGATCTGTTCCTGGGTGACTTGGTCTAGGTGCCCCTGCTCTGGCAGGGGGGTTGGACTAGATGATCTTCTAGCTCCCTTCCAACCCCTGACGTCTGTGGATATCTGTGAAACGTGTAGTTCACTCCTTTTCCATGCCAGGCATTCTGTGTAATACCACTTGGTTCCTGCTGTGGCTCAGATGTTTTCCCCTTAGATGTCATCATTTCCCTCAGACAAGTTTTGTTGCTCCTATTCCCTGGATTCTTAGAGCTCCTGTACATTTTGCTGCTGCCATGCTGCCTGGTCTGGGGCACAGAGGCTGCAAAAGGAGACCCCATCCCTTCCCTTTCCCAGATCCTGCAGCTCCAGCCCAGTGTCACGTGTGTATGTTGGATTTCTCATTCATTCTGCTTCTGCTTTTATTTTCCTTTTGCTGTTTTTACACCTGAGAAGTCTTTGCTGCAGTAACAGCCAGCAGAGCATTTATTCCACACATTTGGTTGAGCTGCACCTGAAATATTTCAGCTCAAATGAGAGGAAAAAAATATGCAAGAGAGTTTGAAATGTTTCCAGACCTGATAAAATCACCTACTTACCTCTCAGAATGGCCCTAAATGTGTTTCAGCATCTAACAGATGGACAGGCTTGCTTGAGATGAATTAATTACTGTCTGTTACAGAATTAGAGAAGAAAAACAAGTCAGTTTCTCTATAAAAGTTATTCAGTCATGTGCTTGTCTTATCAAAGATCTGCTAGATGGTGGATGTTATTGCTGTGGTAGCCACAGGAATTAATAATAAGATTTTGACAACAGGCATCATACTTTAATGACTGTTCCAGTCACACACTGCTGTCAGATCACTCAAGCCATGAGCTCTTACTTTTGGAAACTGAAAATATCCTGGCTTTACACAGTACTCATTTAAATGAGTAAGCAACACACCAGAAACATCTTCACAGTCAAATAATTGCCTTTAAAATAAGACTTTCAAGAAGTTAGTCATGAAGTTGCTTTCTCAAATACATCCCTGTGTAATTGTGCAGCACATTTAAACACGCAGTGATTACTGCACTCACAGTCACAGCACCTGTACAGAAACAACAGACCTGCAGTGGTCTAAAAATGGAAATGCAAACCTAGTTTTTGACACTGAAGCCTTGGCTCCCATGCTGTGTGCCTGTTTGCTGTCCTATTGGCACTGCACTTCTTGTATTCCACAAATCACACACTGAGATAGGAAAAAATATCCTTCATTATTGAGTTCCTGAAGTGAGTTTTGTGTGTGTCGTTTTGGTTGTGAATGACTGAAAAGTAGAGAGAAACAAATGGCTAATGAGATTTGCCAGTGTATGTGCAGCACTACATAAAATGCTAGGTTTTGATTCTAGCTTTAGAAAGCAAGCTTTTGTTGTCCATGGTGTATTAAAAGGCTAGTAAAATCTGATTTTGAGGGTATACATCTGTTACAGTTCTTAACTAGTCATTTTCTCCAGCCTTCTATTGTTCCTGTTTCTTTTCCTCCAATAGAATATTCAGAAATTAGAGGAAAACTAAGTTTTAAAGTCAGTTTTTCAACCTTCTTTTTGTGCAGTGATGTCAATAGGCATACATTTTGATTCTCACCTAGAGCTCTTCTGTAACTATGTATTCTGAAGAATAAAAATGTAGTCCTAGAAGATTCAGAAATAGGGCTGTCCTAGGCTTTCCATTTGATCACTAAGGCTGTGAGATACTCCTCTGTTTCAGATCCCTGCAAGAGGCTGCCTGTCTCTAGTTTCAGACTGAAATATGTATTTACAACCACCTTCAAAAGACTGTTGCCCTTAGGTTACATTTCTCTACCAGTGGCCTCTTCCCACGTCTGTAGTTTGGCCTTAATGTGTTTTATTTGGACATGTCAGTGTCAGGGGTGATGAAACAGAGGCTGTGAGATGAATGCATTGCCCACAAACAAACAGTTCTCATCCTCTTTACTAAGCCCATCTTTCTGGAGTTGTGTAGTGCTGCAGCTCCTGTCCTTTCTCACTCGTGTCTGAGATCATCTCCCAGCAGCCACAGCTGTGTTGCTCTGTTCTCTTCTTCCATTTGTGGTCCTTGCAGCAGTGGGTGCTTAATTTTATCACTTGGCTGCTGCAGCAGCTAAGCCCAGATCTCCTTCACATCTGTTCCTGGGCCAGAGAAACACCCTAGCTCCTGCCTCTCTGACTAGTCAGCCCCCCAGAGCTTCAGCTACTCACTTCCTCAGCCACTGCTCTAGCCAACTTTCATGACTCAATTGCCTTTTTCCTTCCATCACCCACACTCTTTTCTTTGCCTCCTCTCATGCATATTCCTGCTTTGACACTTGCTCTATCCTGCTTAATCCTATTACTCTGTGCTCCTCCTTTAAAGTTAACCACATCTCTCATCCTCTGCTTGTATTGAGCTTGAAGATAAGCAGAGACTCAAGAGCATAATGCCTCCTTCATGTCCTTGTTGGATACCATCCTTCTTTGTTTGGTTGTTTGGTTAGCCTCTGAGCTCCTTAGGACAGAGCCTGTGTTTCTTTCTGTCTTTATGAAGTGTGTGACTCTTTGAGCCTTACATAAATAATATCACATCATTAAACAGCTGTCTTTGTCACTGTTAATCTTTATTACTGCCCAGTGTCCTATGTTTCAAGTGATGCATCACAAGTGTGGGTGCTTAAGCCCTGCATATTTTTTTTTAAGGCTAACTTTTAACCTTGGATCTAGACCTTTAGTTTTTGGGTTTTATTTTTGGTGGGGTTTTTTTGTGTTTTGTTGTTGTTTTTAAAGGAGAATATTTATAAGCAGCAGCCTGTTAGTATGTGGGTGAAATGGTAGCTGGACCTGGTTTCTGCTGTCATCATTTTACAGCAGTAAAGGCAGCAAAGTCACCCTCCCCTCCCTTCCTTCCCAGATAGAAATGTTGGTGACTAATAGGCAATGCATTTCCTCACTTGAGAGGTGAAATTCTTCCAAATCAATTTGTCTCCACATCATAATGAATGTCATGGCTCAGATTCTTTCCTCATCTCAACAGTGCCACAGTCCTGGCCAGATGCTGGCCCCAGTGCTGATCTGCATGAGCAGGCAGTGGTGAAGCTGAAGAGCTGGGTGGCAGTGAATGCTGTGCCCTCAGCAGCCCTGCCAGCTCTCTCCATGTGTCAGCAGGAAATGGCACAAAAGCTCTCTCTGCATTTCAAGTGCTCTCCAAGAGGGAGGGAAGAGAACCCAGAATCTCCATTACTTTTGCATAGACAGGAAGGAGCTGCTAAGTGAAAGCACTTCTATTTCCATGGAAGTCTGCAGGCAGGTCATCAAATTTCCACAGCATGAGGGTGTTCCATCAGCCTTTGTGCTGCATTGCTGGGATGCTCACTCTGCCCAGGGTCACTGGCAGCTGCAGCTCCTGGAGTGTCCTGCTCAGGTCATTGGCAAGGGCAGGGGCAGGGGCACCTACAAACCTGGCAGACTGGCAGGCAGTGCACAGAGGAGACTGCAGCAGGACACCCAGGTGTTTGTGGTGAGTCTCCACATCACTGAAACAGTGCAGGGGCTTTGCTACAGCTTTCTATAAATCTCTCATAGAATAAGCTTTTATTTTGCTTTATGCTTTTTTAATGGTATGCAACAAGAATTTGGTGAATTTCTTTGTGAAGTCTTCCTAACTACAGACCAAGGAGTTCATTTAATTTTTTGAACTTTGGAATTTGCCTTCCCTGGAAGCATCCATGAATATTCATAGCAATTATATATGCTTTTAAGATAGAGTTGTCCTGAAGGTTCACTGCTTTCTGTGTTGATCTTGATGTGCTGAGGTAGCTTTTGGGTCACCTCTCCTGCCATGGGGAGTCTTACATAATAAAGTTTTTTGGCAAAGGAAAAAAAGATGTTGTAGGTTTATGTTTGTATGATATTGTCAGACTGTTCTCAGAAGGAATTGTCAAGTTACATGTGTCCATCTCTGTATTGGTCCAATGATTAATATTAAATATGAATTGTTCAGTTTTATCCTATGAAATAACAGAAATAGACAATTTCAGAAGGCAACTTTGTGCACAATGCAGGCAGCTCTGGTTTATTAGCCTGGCTGCAGTGTAGCTTTAACTGACAAGTCTGTTGGAAGAGATTTCACTGCTGTGAATCCCCTCAGGTATTAGTGTGGTAAAGAGTGTTGAAAAGAACAGATGACAGAATGTTGCAAGTGGAAATGAATGGGGCTGCAGTAAAAGTGATAGGCTTCCTTTAGAGAAAAAAATGTTTACAGTTGTGTGACTGATTCCTGGAGCTGTGAACATGACAAAACTTGAAAATAATACAGTGTTTGTGCTGCAAATTGTCTAAGTTTATATAAAACAGTTTGGAAAGGAAACAAATAATGCATGAGCAGATATTGAAATACAAGGTTTTGAAGAGTATTTTAAGTTGGTGTCCCCAAAGGAAAGCAGTCAGTCCCCCTCAGATTGACATGCTGTTTAATATGCCAAGCACATCTGTCACTAAGCGCTGCAGAATTGCCGTGTTCAGGTTAAATGATCAACAAAAAACCCCTTTCTTCCCCTGCCTTCTGAAGTTTATTCAAAGAGAAACTGAAAAGCAAAGGAAAATCCCTTCAAGCACAATTGGAAAGAAATGGGATTTCCCTGTGTTAAATTTGATGCTTATTTTGAACAAACTGAGATGTAACAAAAGGCAACTTGCTGACCTCTTTTTTTTCAAATGAGACACGATGATTGTGATGTGTCTAGTGATGCTTTAGAGATCTCTTTATTTGGCTAATACCCCAAGGTGAGTATCTAGTGTGTAGCCTTCTAACCTGAAAAGTGTGTTAGTTCTCATTTCAAATTACCCTCAGTCACTAGATGTACTCACTCACTTTCTTTCTCTCTGCATTTTACTGGTAGTGTGTCAAAGGGAGATAGCAGCCCTCCTGATACACGTGGCATGGAGTCAGTCCTGCCCACACTGCAGTTCAGGCACAGCTCTGAAATAACGACAGTAAGGAAAGAGGAGCAGAGAAGCACTAAGGTCAGTGTGAATACCAAAGGGTTTCACATCATTCTTAACTAGATGCCATATGATGGACTGTATTTACTCACCATTTAGGTAGATAGATCCAAAGGGTTTTTTTTAGAGCCTCAGGATTCTTTTTAGGCATTTTAACACCGAAAGGTTGTCACTCAAAAGGAATGTTTATAAAGGAGATTCCATGCATTGAGAGTGGTTGAGCTTCAGATTAAACAAGCTACCTTTTACTGCATCCATTTTTGAGGTAATTTTTTAGCTTTTTATTAAGCTAGCTGGTCTGACACGGGTAAGAGTAAGTCCATGAGAGGATGTATTCCCAAGCAGTAGAGTTTTACCATAAACAGGCTCAGCAACCAAACCCTTATATGACACAGATTAGTGCAGGTTACCTGACATCACCTGGCATGTCAGATCTCTGTTTCCAAAAGGTGCAGAACTCCTGCTTTGTTTGGAACAAAGGAGTGTAAACCAGCCCAGATGTACCATTTCTGATCTGAGTGATGAGGGAGCCCCCTCCTTTCTATCACATCCCACGTGCAGCAAACAGGCATTGGCAGTAGGGAGGAGGCTGCACTGCCCCAGCTGCTGCCTGCTGGCTCTCACTCTGTGTCTCTCTTGTTCTAGGGCGTGTTGGGCAAGCAGTAGCTCTCCGTGCCAAAGCCTTTGGCTTCAGTGTGATTTTCTATGACCCGTACCTGTCGGATGGCATGGAGCGTGCCCTGGGGCTGCAGAGGGTCAGCACTTTGCAGGACCTGCTGTTCCACAGTGACTGTGTTACCCTGCACTGCAACCTGAATGAACACAATCATCATCTTATTAACGACTTCACCATAAAGCAGGTAATGCTCTCTGTGGGCACCCTCCACACTGGTGCTGCTGGCTGACACTCTAAACAGGCAGATACTAATCTGAAAGAAATGTATTTCCTTTTTGCTGCTTTTTTTNTTTCTATAAATCTCTCATAGAATAAGCTTTTATTTTGCTTTATGCTTTTTTAATGGTATGCAACAAGAATTTGGTGAATTTCTTTGTGAAGTCTTCCTAACTACAGACCAAGGAGTTCATTTAATTTTTTGAACTTTGGAATTTGCCTTCCCTGGAAGCATCCATGAATATTCATAGCAATTATATATGCTTTTAAGATAGAGTTGTCCTGAAGGTTCACTGCTTTCTGTGTTGATCTTGATGTGCTGAGGTAGCTTTTGGGTCACCTCTCCTGCCATGGGGAGTCTTACATAATAAAGTTTTTTGGCAAAGGAAAAAAAGATGTTGTAGGTTTATGTTTGTATGATATTGTCAGACTGTTCTCAGAAGGAATTGTCAAGTTACATGTGTCCATCTCTGTATTGGTCCAATGATTAATATTAAATATGAATTGTTCAGTTTTATCCTATGAAATAACAGAAATAGACAATTTCAGAAGGCAACTTTGTGCACAATGCAGGCAGCTCTGGTTTATTAGCCTGGCTGCAGTGTAGCTTTAACTGACAAGTCTGTTGGAAGAGATTTCACTGCTGTGAATCCCCTCAGGTATTAGTGTGGTAAAGAGTGTTGAAAAGAACAGATGACAGAATGTTGCAAGTGGAAATGAATGGGGCTGCAGTAAAAGTGATAGGCTTCCTTTAGAGAAAAAAATGTTTACAGTTGTGTGACTGATTCCTGGAGCTGTGAACATGACAAAACTTGAAAATAATACAGTGTTTGTGCTGCAAATTGTCTAAGTTTATATAAAACAGTTTGGAAAGGAAACAAATAATGCATGAGCAGATATTGAAATACAAGGTTTTGAAGAGTATTTTAAGTTGGTGTCCCCAAAGGAAAGCAGTCAGTCCCCCT
This sequence comes from Ceyx cyanopectus, assembly GCA_013401355.1. Taxonomy (NCBI): domain Eukaryota; kingdom Metazoa; phylum Chordata; class Aves; order Coraciiformes; family Alcedinidae; genus Ceyx; species Ceyx cyanopectus. Next base: position 59,016 of record VYZU01036020.1, read on the forward strand.
CAGATTGACATGCTGTTTAATATGCCAAGCACATCTGTCACTAAGCGCTGCAGAATTGCCGTGTTCAGGTTAAATGATCAACAAAAAACCCCTTTCTTCCCCTGCCTTCTGAAGTTTATTCAAAGAGAAACTGAAAAGCAAAGGAAAATCCCTTCAAGCACAATTGGAAAGAAATGGGATTTCCCTGTGTTAAATTTGATGCTTATTTTGAACAAACTGAGATGTAACAAAAGGCAACTTGCTGACCTCTTTTTTTTCAAATGAGACACGATGATTGTGATGTGTCTAGTGATGCTTTAGAGATCTCTTTATTTGGCTAATACCCCAAGGTGAGTATCTAGTGTGTAGCCTTCTAACCTGAAAAGTGTGTTAGTTCTCATTTCAAATTACCCTCAGTCACTAGATGTACTCACTCACTTTCTTTCTCTCTGCATTTTACTGGTAGTGTGTCAAAGGGAGATAGCAGCCCTCCTGATACACGTGGCATGGAGTCAGTCCTGCCCACACTGCAGTTCAGGCACAGCTCTGAAATAACGACAGTAAGGAAAGAGGAGCAGAGAAGCACTAAGGTCAGTGTGAATACCAAAGGGTTTCACATCATTCTTAACTAGATGCCATATGATGGACTGTATTTACTCACCATTTAGGTAGATAGATCCAAAGGGTTTTTTTTAGAGCCTCAGGATTCTTTTTAGGCATTTTAACACCGAAAGGTTGTCACTCAAAAGGAATGTTTATAAAGGAGATTCCATGCATTGAGAGTGGTTGAGCTTCAGATTAAACAAGCTACCTTTTACTGCATCCATTTTTGAGGTAATTTTTTAGCTTTTTATTAAGCTAGCTGGTCTGACACGGGTAAGAGTAAGTCCATGAGAGGATGTATTCCCAAGCAGTAGAGTTTTACCATAAACAGGCTCAGCAACCAAACCCTTATATGACACAGATTAGTGCAGGTTACCTGACATCACCTGGCATGTCAGATCTCTGTTTCCAAAAGGTGCAGAACTCCTGCTTTGTTTGGAACAAAGGAGTGTAAACCAGCCCAGATGTACCATTTCTGATCTGAGTGATGAGGGAGCCCCCTCCTTTCTATCACATCCCACGTGCAGCAAACAGGCATTGGCAGTAGGGAGGAGGCTGCACTGCCCCAGCTGCTGCCTGCTGGCTCTCACTCTGTGTCTCTCTTGTTCTAGGGCGTGTTGGGCAAGCAGTAGCTCTCCGTGCCAAAGCCTTTGGCTTCAGTGTGATTTTCTATGACCCGTACCTGTCGGATGGCATGGAGCGTGCCCTGGGGCTGCAGAGGGTCAGCACTTTGCAGGACCTGCTGTTCCACAGTGACTGTGTTACCCTGCACTGCAACCTGAATGAACACAATCATCATCTTATTAACGACTTCACCATAAAGCAGGTAATGCTCTCTGTGGGCACCCTCCACACTGGTGCTGCTGGCTGACACTCTAAACAGGCAGATACTAATCTGAAAGAAATGTATTTCCTTTTTGCTGCTTTTTTTGATCAAGCAGGTTTATAGCTGAGGAGGAAGTAGCTGGTGGTTTATGTAGTGTTGCTTTTGTTGTCTTTTTTTTCTGGCTCAGTAACGTTGCATTTGTGGAAATATCTCTTCACGTTGCTCAGATTTAATAAAGTTTATGTAAAAGCACCTTTTCTATGCCTTCTAGTAGCTACTTCCTTTACCTGTGTGTTTTCAGGTAGCAGTTCTGCCTTTCACTCTTGCTCCTTGGTTTGAGTCCTTCAGATGTAATTTAAGGATTATGACTAAATGGCTCCCCCCTGTGCTCAGTCCCGATGCCTGCAGAACACCTCATGGATGGAGTACACTGACAGCACTGCATTGTTTGCAAAAAGAATGTTTCTTGGGATTAGTAATAACTTCTTCCTCAAGCTTTAGGTAGTATTAAAATGACTTCAAACTCCAGGTGTAGCACTGGAACAGGCTGCCCAGGGGGGTCATGGAGTCTCCTCTGGAGATGTTTAAAACCCACCTGGGCAAATCCCTGTTCAGCCTCCTCTAGGTGATCCTGCTCAGTCAGAGGGATTGGACCAGATGATCTGTTGAGGTCCCTTGCAGTCCCTAACCTGCTGTGGTACTGTAACTGCTGTGCTGACTCACTCAGTAGTAAGCTCTTCCACTGATGTCTGGCTTCTAACTCCAACCTCAGAGTAGGTAACAGCCAGAAATGGAGCACTGAGGTGTAAGAACACAGGTAGTGTACAGGAAAGAAGCTCTTAAGGTAGAACAGTTGATTTTGCTCTCTGTATATGTAGAACATATTTTTACGTGTTGGTAACAATGACAGCAGCTCTCTTCACAGTAAAATCATTGCTTGGCTTCTGAGAAATACTTTGTACCTACTACTCTTGAACTTCAGGAGAACTGAGGTGACTGCTGAACATGTCTCACAGTCGTGTAGGAGCATGGCAGAGAACTGACAAGAGAACAGGATTTTTGATTTGAGAGTTTAGGGATTTTGCAGTTCCATTCCCATATAAAATCAGGGTTTAGGATTTAAAACTCAGAAAAATTAAGAAGCTTAAAATGCAAATCTCTGTAAGAGCTGTCACCCTGCAATGAACGTTCTCTTTTGTTGTGTGCTCAGGTATATTTAATGACTATGGCATGGCTGACCCAAACAGAATCACACTGAATTCAGTGGCACTGTCTGGAGGCTCAGCAGTGCTCACTCATTTCACAGTGGGCTGTGCAACCTGGGACAGGGTGTCACAGGAAGATTTTGAATGGATGGTATAAATGCAGTGAGCTTTGGAGAGGGCTTAGTGAATTCATCAGAGAAACAAACAAAACCGAGTGATACCCTTTGAAATGAAATGCATGTAATTAAGTCTGTACTGAAAAGGATCCTGTAAGCATTTATCTTGCTGGGTTTTATCCTTGGTGGTTAAAGCAATGATTAAAATGTTAAAAGATGGTTCTTGCTTTGGGTAGAAGTTTGGATGAAGAATTCTGTATTGTCATAGCTGATGTGAAAATTATAACATTTTAACACTTCTGCTTAGTTTGCATAAAACAGATCTTCTGAATATGTACCAGAAGAGTTTTTTAGGCTGACAGATGTTAGAGTTGGCATAAAATTCGTAGAGTGTTTTCATGCTACTCTGTCCCAATATTGCATGCTCATATAATAAGCAGGTTTTAAACAAAGTAAAGTATTGTGCATCTCATTTCTCTAAAGCCTGAAACTTTGTTTAGAATCTGAAATTACCAAATCTCAAAATGTCTTTAAAATTTGATGTGAGCCTTCTCTTTAATTAGTTGTCATGCTGCCTGGCCATTGTGCTTGGGTTCTTAATTGAAGCTGAGGTCATCTTGAGTTTCACAGATTTGAGAGACACTGCAATGTGAACACCATACCTTTTAGAAGCAGCTGTGCAGGTCTGGCATGGCTGGACTCAGGAGGCATCAGCAGTTCTGGCTGTGAAGTTCTCCAAGCTTCCACCCAGTCTGAAGGGTCATCTCCAGCTGCATCCACCCCTGGAGTTTATCATGACTCATGAAATTCATTCCCACTAGAATGCATTTATGCAGCTATGTTCTGTTGGACTTGGATTTGCCTTAGTACTGGCTTTGGAGTTGTGTAAGTAGTCCTGAAATGAAAACCCAAGCAAGATTAAGGTTGGACAGAAGGTTTTAGCAGGGTTGAATTAGATGAGAAATTTTAAGTCCCTCAAAGGGCATGTAAATACACCAGGCTAGACTTCAGACTGTTTGCAAGAGCACAGCAATAGAAAGGGTCTGTAGCTCCCAGAGTCCTGGTGGAGCTGTGCTCTGACTGCAATGTGTCACTGTCACCCTCTGCACTAGTTTGGATCTGCTGCTCTCAGCTGATGAGTTCTGGAGCTGCAGTGGTAGCTCCCATCAGGAATGTCTTATTCCTAGAACAGCTTCAGTCCTAGCCACCAATCCTTCCCTGTTCTAATTCCCAAGTGAATTACATACAACTGAAAAATGACCCATTCTGCTCCTGCAGTGGAGTTGGGTTTTTCTGCAGACCAACACATGGGTCTCCTCAAAGCCTGAGAGTCTGCAAGTGGAGAGAGGCAGGGCCACACTAAACCCAGTGGGGTGCCTGGTGAAATGCAGTGGGTTTTTGGTTGTTCTTTCTTACAAACCTCCAGCAAGCACATGTATGTTAATTGTTTAATTGTTCCTATGATCTCATATTAAAAAAAAATCTTATAGCTGACTTTGATCCACACCTCCTTGTTCATGAATTCAGTATTTCAAATCAGCCTTTCAGCATAAGGATCCACTTCCATAAGCTTTAGTTTGATATGCAGGTTTTTAGTTGACTTGCTGTCAAAATATTGAGGCTTTCTTATACTTGCAGTGAGATGGACTCAGTAGAAAATGCCATCTGAATCACATTTGTCTTTACCATGGCT
>VYZU01036020.1:63931-80026 GCA_013401355.1 Ceyx cyanopectus
GAAAATTATAACATTTTAACACTTCTGCTTAGTTTGCATAAAACAGATCTTCTGAATATGTACCAGAAGAGTTTTTTAGGCTGACAGATGTTAGAGTTGGCATAAAATTCGTAGAGTGTTTTCATGCTACTCTGTCCCAATATTGCATGCTCATATAATAAGCAGGTTTTAAACAAAGTAAAGTATTGTGCATCTCATTTCTCTAAAGCCTGAAACTTTGTTTAGAATCTGAAATTACCAAATCTCAAAATGTCTTTAAAATTTGATGTGAGCCTTCTCTTTAATTAGTTGTCATGCTGCCTGGCCATTGTGCTTGGGCTCTTAATTGAAGCTGAGGTCATCTTGAGTTTCACAGATTTGAGAGACACTGCAATGTGAACACCATACCTTTTAGAAGCAGCTGTGCAGGTCTGGCATGGCTGGACTCAGGAGGCATCAGCAGTTCTGGCTGTGAAGTTCTCCAAGCTTCCACCCAGTCTGAAGGGTCATCTCCAGCTGCATCCACCCCTGGAGTTTATCATGACTCATGAAATTCATTCCCACTAGAATGCATTTATGCAGCTATGTTCTGTTGGACTTGGATTTGCCTTAGTACTGGCTTTGGAGTTGTGTAAGTAGTCCTGAAATGAAAACCCAAGCAAGATTAAGGTTGGACAGAAGGTTTTAGCAGGGTTGAATTAGATGAGAAATTTTAAGTCCCTCAAAGGGCATGTAAATACACCAGGCTAGACTTCAGACTGTTTGCAAGAGCACAGCAATAGAAAGGGTCTGTAGCTCCCAGAGTCCTGGTGGAGCTGTGCTCTGACTGCAATGTGTCACTGTCACCCTCTGCACTAGTTTGGATCTGCTGCTCTCAGCTGATGAGTTCTGGAGCTGCAGTGGTAGCTCCCATCAGGAATGTCTTATTCCTAGAACAGCTTCAGTCCTAGCCACCAATCCTTCCCTGTTCTAATTCCCAAGTGAATTACATACAACTAAAAAATGACCCATTCTGCTCCTGCAGTGGAGTTGGGTTTTTCTGCAGACCAACACATGGGTCTCCTCAAAGCCTGAGAGTCTGCAAGTGGAGAGAGGCAGGGCCACACTAAACCCAGTGGGGTGCCTGGTGAAATGCAGTGGGTTTTTGGTTGTTCTTTCTTACAAACCTCCAGCAAGCACATGTATGTTAATTGTTTAATTGTTCCTATGATCTCATATTAAAAAAAAATCTTATAGCTGACTTTGATCCACACCTCCTTGTTCATGAATTCAGTATTTCAAATCAGCCTTTCAGCATAAGGATCCACTTCCATAAGCTTTAGTTTGATATGCAGGTTTTTAGTTGACTTGCTGTCAAAATATTGAGGCTTTCTTATACTTGCAGTGAGATGGACTCAGTAGAAAATGCCATCTGAATCACATTTGTCTTTACCATGGCTCCTGCTCCTTATATGCTCACCTTCATGCACAGGAATGTCTCTGACACCAGAAACTGTGTTTTGAGACTTCTTTTAAACTGAAGTAATACTTCAGCTTAGAAGGGTGGCTGGAAGCAGTAATATAGTGTAGTCATATATTTCTTTCTTCTGTACCATCTCTTATTTAAACAGCACTTTGTTTTCATGTTGTGGATAAATGATGGTGTAAATTCTTGCAGCTTTCCCCACACCGTGTCATCTCCAGTGCTGATGTTCACAGTGCACAGCTCCTCTCCTGGGCACGACCTGTTCTCAACCACCTTCATTTTCATGCCTTTTAATTGAATAATACACAAAGTCTTGAAACCTTTATTTGAGGAGTCTCACGGGGAGGAGGAGGAAGCCGAAGTAACACAAATAAATAAAACAGAGATGTACTGTGTTGTGACAACTGAAGGGAAAAGTGTTTGAAAATCCAAAAGCATTGATTTTTCTGAAAAATGCATGTAGGCTTTTATTTGTGTGAAAGTGGAGAACCACAAAATATGAATTTGTTTAAGAATGTGCTGTAGTTTCTGTCTCATGCAATTTCACAGTGAAATAAAAAGGCATAAAATGCTCTGTCACTTTCATATGCACAGTTGCATCTCTTGATCATGTTACTGCACAGTATCTGAAACGGTGCTGCTGTGAAGAGACCCTGCTTACAGGAAACAAAAGGTTATTAAGTGCTGTGAAATAGCATTTTCTGTGAGAAGCATCACCTTTTGTGGTGCTTTCCATTGGAAAGGGGAGAGCAACTGTTACAGGGTGAAGCAGCTGAATAGCCTTTGTTGTGATGGATGCTTCTTTTGAGTAAAAATAATGCCACGACGATTTTCTTTCAGTTATTTTTATTTCATCATTCTTGTTTTTAACTTTCCCTAGATGAGACAAGGGGCTTTCCTGGTCAACACAGCTCGAGGTGGGTTAGTAGACGAAAAAGCACTTGCACAGGCCCTGAAGGAAGGAAGGATACGAGGGGCAGCCTTAGATGTACATGAGTCAGAACCATTCAGGTGCTTTTCCTTTCCTTTTCTTTTTCTTTTGTTCACTTTCTTATTTTTAAGTCGTAGTGCATGATACAATCAGCAGCAACAAGCAAACTGAGTTTTCCTTTCATTTGGTAGCTGAATACCCCTTACAAAGCAACTTGAATCTGTGCAGCGCTGGACTGATGCAAATGTAGATGGAGCTTGTTTATGTGGTCAGAAGGGGAAAAAAGTGGTGTCCAAGATCTAATTGCTTAATTAAATAAACAAATAAAACCAGTGGGTTTATGTAGTAGAAATGGCAGGGACTTGGGTTCAAAATCCTGGGCATGGCTTTGAGGGGACTGCTCCTTTGCCACTGATGCAACTCTGCAGGCAACTAATGCTGATACCTGAGCAGACTCTTTCAGAAGGTGAGGAGTTGAGATTTGGTTTGGGAAATAACTACTTGATGACTCCTTTCTGGAGGAAGAGACATGCTTTTGTCCAGCTTGCCTCTGCAAGAAAGACATAAATGTTAACAGATTGTAAACAAATAAATAAGAAGATGCAGAAGGTGGTGAGTGCAGGCTTTGGTCTTGTTCCAGCCTGTAGCAGGGCAGCAGTGACTGGGCTGTCACTAGCAGAGCTTCCAGCACCAGCCTGGGTTTTTGAATGGCACTGAGACCTCCAGTGTTGGAGGCAGAACTGACCATTCCTCACACTGGCATTGGTATTATGACACCAGCTCTTCTAATCTGAAAGGAGCTTATTTGATGTGTCCTTGAGTCCTGAGCATGCCTTCAGAGTTAGAGCTCTGAGAGCAGACTGCTGTAGCTTTGTGCTTGAATCTAACAAGCCTTTTTCAATTGTTCAGTCTGGGCACAGAGAAATGTTAATTTTCACTGGAACAATCCACAGAAGCTTTTGAAGAGGAACAGATGCAGGACTTGAGGGCAGGTTGTAAAGACTGGAGAGAGGACAGTCCCTCTCATACCAGCTTGGGCAAGGGGAGGGTATAGAAAGTTTCAAACAGAAAAAAATGCCCTTTTATGTAGAATTTTTGTACCTACTGAGACACAATGCCACATCACAAATATTTAATTTTATTTATGCATACCCTGCATTCATTTACTTCTAAATACAGTCATTACAGTGAAGTAGTGCTGTGCAGTGCCAGTCTGCACAGCTCAAGGGACTTGCAGCTATAGACATTCTTCCCAGTTCACACCTCAGATCTGCACAAGCAGATCACTGCACCTAGAGGAAGCCCCATTTACTGCATGGAGCTGCCATCTGCAGAGATTCAGTTGCAGGATTACAGCCACAATTTCCTTTGGCTTCAGAGCTGCATGTCTGTCTGATCTCAGCATGCAGCTCTTTATTCAGGAGTGTTGCCAGATATTCTGATGTTTATTGAACTACAGATTAAATCTGTCATTTTATGAATTATGATCAACTCCGAAAGCACGTTTTTGTCTTAAAATATTTGTTCTCCTGTTGTTACAATTGACTGTAAGATGATTAAAACTGGAAATAAATAGGAGGAGCAAGTTATTTTACTCTGTATCTGTGATAGCACTTTTACACAGATTTATTGCTTTCTCAAAAAATCAATCTTTAAAGTAAATTTGCTTCTTTCTATGGAGTTTCTGTATAGAACAGGAAAGAAAAAGTAGTTTAAAATAACAAGAAAAAAATAACCGAATTATCAAAAAAAAGAAAAAAGTTGGCTGCTGATGGACATTTATGTGGAAATAACTGTAAGATTTTTTTTCTTGCAATGACTAAATGTCACATTCACAGTGACTCTTGAGAGAGCAGAGCTTTGTTGGCTAATGCAGCAAAACTGTGATGAAATGGGCAAACGGAATGGCATCCTGAATTAATTTGGAGCCTTGCTTTATGCATTCCTGCACCAGAACTGGAGTGGCAGTGGCTGTAGTTAGCACTGGATAGAAGCTGGTGTTGCTACTGCACCCACTGAGTATGTGAGAGCTGATTGTTGCTTCTCTGCACCAAGCCTAGAGCATTACACTGAAACGTAGAAATGAATCTGTGTCTGTACACATCCATCTGCATCCCTCCCCCTTTCTTCTCCCTTTTCCTTCTCCCCCCACCCAGTATTCTTTTGTCATTTGATCTTCTTTGAAATCTTCATTCAGCTTTAGCCAGGGCCCCTTGAAGGATGCTCCAAACCTGATCTGCACGCCGCACGCAGCCTGGTACAGCGAGCAAGCCTCCATCGAGATGCGGGAGGAGGCGGCGCGGGAGATCCGCAGGGCGATCACAGGTACTGCCCCCTCTGCCCCCCCTGCTCCCAACAACCCTTCCTTCTGCAGGGCGATCACAGGTACTGCCCCCTGCTGCCCTCTGCACTCCCTGCTCCCAACAACCTTTCCTTCTGACTGCCCCCTGCTGCCCCCTGCACTCCCTGCTCCCAACAACCCTTCCTTCTGACTGCCCCCTGCTGCCCCCTGCACTCCCTGCTCCCAACAACCCCTTCCTTCTGCAGCCTTCAGACACTGAGATGCAGCCCTAGGTTCTCTTTGCCACTGGGGAGTGTAGAAATGGAGGGGTGTTGCAGTTACAGAGGAGACAGGCACTGCAGAGGTTTTGATTACAACAGAAAAGCTTTTTTCTGTGAGAAATAAGGGGGGTTCTGAATTATTACACATCTGATGGGGGTCACCTCAGGTCCAGGTATTGCTGGACTTACAGGTTTTCCTCATAGGTTTTCCTAGGTGTACCCCTAGATGTGTCACGAGCAGTTCTGTTGCCTTTATCCTTTTATTTTCGGATCCTTTGTACTTCCCAAAAGTCATCCAAATTTGTCTCAGAGGACAGGGTGGAATTTCAGTGTCTTTAGGAATTTATTCAGAGATAAAGCATTTAAAGAGAGCTTCATGCTATTCCTAGCATGGCTCATATCTTGACAACTCTTTCTCTAGGTCAAAACAAAGTTTTTCAGTGTTTTGTTGGGAGGGTGCTCTTTTAGATGTCCCTCTCTTTAAAGCAGCACTAAAGAAGCCTGGCATTTTAAAGAGCAAAGTCTCTTTGTTATATAACTACCATGTAATTGTAAACTGTTCACAGAAGAGAAAACAGTTATGTCTTGAACATGCACTGCTAATAAATAAAATGAGAAGAGTGAGCCATTTGGCATTGGTTTGAATCCCTTGTAGCCTAAAATAAAAGGAAGGATTTTCATACTGGAAAATGATTCATTAAGCACTAATGTTCTCTCTTTAGTAGGACTTTGCTGTTTCCCCCTTGGCAATATGGGCTGAATGCAGACACGAAGGGCCATCTGTGTCACCTTGAGAGTAGCTTGGTGCCAGCACATTGCTCTGCTGTTCAAAAAGCAGTAGCCTTTCCTCTATCTCGTGCCCACAGAGGCTGGGTGACTCAGTTTCATTTGCAGTCTGCAGAAAGAAGCTTCTCCTCTGGATGTTGATTAAAGACACCTCTTAAACTCCTGATTTGAATTGCCCTTTACAGGACTATTTTTCTCTTTTTTTTAGAGGTAGCTTAATGAGTCTGCCCATCTCTTTGCTGGAATTGGTCCTTGTGCTTGTGCTCCAAAAGAACTCTTAATAGTACATTCATTGAGCTGTTGTATAACTCTTGTCTGCTCCCAAATAGCTCTGGGAGAGATTGCACAACCCAGCACAGGATACCTGCTTGAGGGGTGATTGATGTGCCAATAAGCATTAATAGGCTAGGATCTGAAAACTGAGTAAGAGGCAGCTATATGGAGGCAGTTTTCTGTTAAATGTTGTGCAATAGCCCAAACATCTGTGCCTGGGATGACAGACCTATATTTTCTTGAAGTGTATGATTGTTCTATCAGCAATCTAAATCATAGATTGGGATGGAAGCTGTCAGCACTTCAGTGTTTGCACATGGTTTGTAATAAAATCAAAGTGAGGCCAACATTAGGGAGGTGAGAATGACATTGAATTGCAGTCAGACAAATGTAGGAAAGACACAGGAAGCGTGGGATGAAGCTGACTGTGTGAAAGGCAGAGGGAAACTGAGGAGAGAGGGTGTCAGGAGAGAAACTAGTTGGGAAATGGTGTACAGTGAAGGAGTACAGGCCATGGCTGCCATCTGACAGGAAAGATGTGAAGTCATTCTGCTGTTACAGTGATGTTCTGGTGTATCAAATAGAAATAATAAACACATTAAGTAACTTTAAATATATTCTTGAACATCAAAACATACAAAGTATTAAATAAGGAGAACTGCTGAAAACACTTAATAGGAGAAACAAGAAGGTGAGAGTGGCAAGTGAAAGGTTGTTAGAGGTTTAAAATGAATAAATAAGTACTGTTTGGTAAGGAGAGAATAGTAGAACATGCCTGCACAAGTTAGCAAGCTGAAAAATGAGTGGCAAGGAGAAGGACATGGTTGCAGCTTAAGGAGAATTGAGAAGGAAACATCAGGAGGAGAAATCTATTGTTGAAATTTATGGTCAATTTTGGCACAGTTTTAGATGGATTATATATTACAGCTAAATTGAGAAGATGATTTGGGGATAACAGTAGGGATTCAACTGTAGTGGGGCACATACATCACCTTGTTTGGTATTGAGCTCAGAAGCCCTTGCAGCTTGAGCACAGGAGACATGGGAAGCATTAATGACATCAGTGCAAGTCATGAGTAACAAGTGTTTGATGGTATCCACTAGACAAAAAGCAATTCTATGAGAAAAGGCTTTTTTACAGCCCTGTTGTGGCCAGGCTGATGGGTAGAAAGAGCAGCCAAAGAGTAGTGAAGTCCTTAATCAAATTTGCAGTAGGAAGTTGGAGACAAGAAGCCTGAATTCTGTAATGGTGGAGCACATTCAGTTTGTGAAAGCTTTTCTGGAGCACTGTTGCCAACAGTAGCAGGGGCAGACCCAAACTTACCTTTTCATGCCTCTGTGTGTGCAAATTCACAATAAGATTACATTAAAACAGATGTCAACCACAGGCTCCACCTGATCCCCAGTGCAATAGGGGGAAATACTCCTGTTGCTGTGAAGATGTGTGTTGTATCTGAAGGTGTCATTTTATTGCAGGGCTGGAGGTGGTTCTGCAGAAGACAGTGGAAATCTTGCCCAGTATGTGCTGAATCTAGTTGACAGACTTTGCAATATCTGTGTCTTAAAACTTCAATTATACTCCAAAGGTTAAGCAAAAGTTTTGGAAAATGGAAGGAGGCAGTTTTCTGGTGTAGTTCAGTTTTCTTAGAAATGAAAGAAGATGGCTCAGGATTAATACATTATGGTAAAATAAATGTGAAGAGCAATTGGGATAAAAGGAAGGATCAGGAGGAAAGGCAGAAAGTGTCAAGTCAAAATCAGGTTTGTGGCAAAATTCCATTCAGAATCCTACATTGTTCAGTAAGGGGTTTTAGCTGTTGCCCATGAGGGAAATGGGAGGAAAATGAAGTTAAAGGCAGAGAGCATGAGGCTGAGTTACTGAATTTGAGTGGCAGCCACATTCTGTAGCCAAGTTTTAGCTTGTTGGAAAGCATGGGCCTTGGTGATTATGGCTTTGTTGAGACCCTGCAGAGAAAAGACAAAGAGAGACACAGATAAAAATGATACAGAGCATTTTAACTGTTATCAACCAAGTCCCAGACAAAAGGGGAACAGTGAGCATCAAAAATAACCTCCTAGTGTGATTTATGTATTGCTTTAAATATGCTAATATTTATTACTATTTTCAACATAGATACATTAAGAGCATAAGTCAATTTCTGTTTCATCTCTCTGACTTCATCCCTAGGTCGTATTCCAGACAGTCTGAAAAACTGTGTTAACAAAGATCATTTGACTGCAGCTACACATTGGGCCAGCATGGATCCAGCAGTTGTGCATCCAGAGCTGAATGGTGCTGCATACAGGTAAGTGTGCAAGAAAGACCTTGGTTCAGAGCTAGCTATTCAAACATCAGTAAAAGACCTTCCTATTAATAAGTGAAGTGGATTTGGTTTAGTACCCAGCAGTGTTGTGTTCAGGAGGATAATCTTGTTTTGCTAGTCCCGAGTGTGTGTTGTCAGTAGTAGCTGAACAATACAGAGTTTTTTGTGTGCTCCAGTGACATGATTGTGGTCAGTCAGCCCCAGCAAGTGCAGCTGCAGTGGCTGTGCCTTTAGCTGAAGGTAAGACTGCAGCAGCAGGTTACAGACAGGCTTTCAGTGATCCCCTGTTACGTGGTTTTGTGGCCTCCAGACACAAATAACTCAGTAGTGAATACAGTGCAATAGCCTGTGGTGATTACAAAAATATGTTTAATAGTGAGTTTTCTAAATTACACGTTTTAATTTTTAAGCAGAAGCCATTGAGGGACTGGATCTGTGTTTTCTCAATCAACTGTGAAAGCAGCTCTTAATTATTAGGAGAAAGGGGCAATTTTTTTACATCTGATATGTACGTTCCTCAGTTATTTTGCTCAAGAGTCTCTCTCTGTCTCTTTATCCCCAGCAGCTGTTCTAGCAACAGATTTTTCCTGGTAGCCAGCTTCACACAATTTTATTTATGAAAAACATCTGCAATTTTTTATCTTCCAGAATTTACTCATAAGCAGGATGAAAGTGGCTGAGAAAGCTACAAACAGCTGCTGCCCTCAGTGCCTGGAGGGAAGGGACAGTGCAGCCCTTTATTCCTTTTATACCACTTGGTCCTGATCTTTACACTGTCCTTCTTCACACATCTTTCTTATCTTTGGCCTTCTTCTGGAGGGCTACTCCATACTTTTAATAGACACAGGATTATTTTTTTGGGTGAGGAGAGCTCAGCTGTTCACTGCTGAGAAGTGACACAGCAAAGCTGGGCTGTCCCAGTGACTTCTCAGCCTCAGAAGGTGAGGGAGGGGTGTGGGGGGAGCTGCCATAAGTGCACCAAAGAGTAACTTTGATGTGATCAATGTGCATTTATCTCCCATCACAGCAAGATGGAGACCTGAGTATCTGAAGAAGGGTGTCTTCACTTGCTTCAGTGAAAAGTTCAAGCACATGTGTCCTCCTCCACACAGCATCTGACTCCAGTTTGGAGGGTGCAGGGTAGAGCTGAATGCAGTTGAGGCTTAAAGGCAGGTGTTGCTGAACTGGGGGTTCAACTCCAGTGCTGTTGTGGCAGTTAGCAACAGGGTTGTGTGCCCAAATAAAATGCAATTGTTTGTTCCTATTTCCCATTCTGCTTCCAGCAGAAGCAGGCTTTACATCTAGAAATGGATTTTAACCTAGGAATGTTTTGGGAGTTAAGGATTTACAAGGTAAAGCCCATATGTATTTAATTTCAGCAGGATAAACACAAAACTGAATGCCTTTTTTTGGACACTTTCGGTCAGTTTTCTCAGTAAGGAAAATTAATTCTGACTTCACAAATACTTTCAAATGCAAAATAAAATGATTTGGGGACTTTTGAGGGAGAAGTGATGAGTCAGAAAACACATGTCAAAAGGGGTGATAGAATAGTGTTTGAGTGTGGGTGAAGGCAGATCTTATTTTGTGTGGTATGAAACACACTCAACTTGAAGCTCAGGCACTGTGCAGACATTGATTTCAGTAGCAGTGTTTGCTGATGTTTAATTCCCACCTTGATTAAATACAGAATTTAATCGATTGTTCAAAACAAAATTTTCAGTCTTTTCTTTGCAGTCCAGGATTATGTTCAACTGAGTTCTGGAGTCTTTCATAGGCAGTATGAGGTTTCAGATGTGCTAATAACTGTATCAGTCATGTAATTGCATTAGAAGATAAGACCTGGCATAATAATTTATATGTTAAAAAATGCAAATAGCTCCCTCGGTGAGCTAGAACTAATGAGGCTGCTTTATTCTGGTTATATCACTTACTTGTGTTTTTTTAGGGTAGACCTCTTAAATTGTCAGATGTTTTCACAAGCAAAGAACATTTGAGTATTCCCCAGCAGAATCTAATCAAGATCTTCTGAATATCAGTGTATTCTATGGAAAACCATTTACTCTGTGAACTGCCAGGCACCCTGTCAGCACAAAAGGTCAGGCAAATGGGCCCCATCCCCTGAGTACAGATCAACAATATTCCCAAGAAGGAATTATTTGTAGAGGTCTCAGTGAAGGAGCAAAATACACCCTGGGTGTGTGTGTTGCTGAGCTGCCTGCTAACAGCTCCCTGCCACTTCTTGTGCCAGGGTTTGCAGCTTACAGGCAGATTGAAATTTGACAGCCAGTAAACAGTGTTGAGCAGTTCATAGACATTCTGGTGTGTCTTTCTGCATTCTGACAGCTACAATGTGAGCATAGCCAGGTACTGGGGGGGTATTGGGATGAAAATAGATGCTGGTAATTCAGGAGTTCTTTCATGCTGAGGTACACCACTGGTGATTTTCAGACTGTAATGTGGGATAACAGCACTCACATTTTGAAGCTCTTGTGGGACAGGCTCAGTTTTTTGAACAGAGTGATTTCCAGGTGCTTCTGTAGTTAATATAGGAGATTAACATAGAAATTTAAGCTCCCTTACAGTAGTCCTCTTAATTACAACTGAGGTTTTTAGTGGCAAGTTAAGAATATGTGGGGGATGGGGAAGGAAGAGCACCCAGTAGCACAGGAGGGGCAACTGATCTCTTGTTTCTGCCTTTGCATTAAGTTAATTCAGTGGACATTTTACCAGGAAAACATTTCAGCTTCCTGCTGCCAGAGGAGGAAGATTGGAAACAAATTTATGAGGTGCTGTAGTGGATGCATTTGCTGGTTGAGAGTAGAAAAGCAGTAAACAGCAACATAAGGGAAGGTTATGTAGGGCAGAGGCTGTTGAGTTTGGGCACTCCTTGGAGAGATGTGATTCAAACACCACAATGCTAAAAAGGGACAATTATGAAAAGAGAATGGCAAAATAGGGTTAGGAGTTCTCAAGCAAAATAGACTTTCTGTGGCTGTGTTGTCTGTATCTTGGTNATATTTTAAAAAAGAAGATTTGGAGTCAAAGGAGTATTACAGATGTGTAGGTTGAACTGCTTAATGTGCTATAAGGTAACTCTGTGTGCTCATGATAGAGCACTGCCCATTTCCAAGAGGAAAGACTGACTTTCCTTCCTGAGGGAAATGCAGCTGAAGAACTTGTTCTCCTCTTGTTTTTTCCCAGCTCTGGTGTGTGATGCTCAGGGAATGTCTTCAGAAAATAGAGGTTCTGTGTTGGAAACAGTTGCTGTGTTGGGCTTTCAAATGCAAGTTTTTGTCATTTTATGTTTTCTTTTTTACAAGGCACCTCAAGTAACAGATAAGCTGTTTCATAATTAAATCTGAATAAATAAAACAATACCCAGTCTGACTTTTTTTGTAGGAATTGAAGCAAATTTGATTAATTAGATTCAAATTGAGGTACTGAAACAAGTAACTAATGCTGTTAGCAACTGCAAATTAATTCTAAGGAACCTCTCTGGAGGAGGAATTAGCATAGGAAGCTCTGCAAACATGTGTACAGTGGGGAGCAAGGTTCTGTGGCCTGCAGGTGGGGTGATCCTTCACATCATGGTTACCCACCCCAGATTACTGGTGTGATCTGAGNCTCCTTGGAGAGATGTGATTCAAACACCACAATGCTAAAAAGGGACAATTATGAAAAGAGAATGGCAAAATAGGGTTAGGAGTTCTCAAGCAAAATAGACTTTCTGTGGCTGTGTTGTCTGTATCTTGGTTGCTGCCACTCTGTGGCTTTAGGACAAGAAAAACACTCGTAGAAGTTTTTGATTTTTACTAGAAGTCTATAGGAAGCCTGAGGAGAGGAGCTGGCAGGCAGAATCCCAAACATCATTTAAGAATTATATTTTATAAAATTATATAATATAAAATACTATAATATAAAATATTATATATAATATAATATTTTTATATTAATTAAAATTAAATAATATAATATAATACATTTACTTAAATCTATATTAACTAATTAATNCTGTGTTGGGCTTTCAAATGCAAGTTTTTGTCATTTTATGTTTTCTTTTTTACAAGGCACCTCAAGTAACAGATAAGCTGTTTCATAATTAAATCTGAATAAATAAAACAATACCCAGTCTGACTTTTTTTGTAGGAATTGAAGCAAATTTGATTAATTAGATTCAAATTGAGGTACTGAAACAAGTAACTAATGCTGTTAGCAACTGCAAATTAATTCTAAGGAACCTCTCTGGAGGAGGAATTAGCATAGGAAGCTCTGCAAACATGTGTACAGTGGGGAGCAAGGTTCTGTGGCCTGCAGGTGGGGTGATCCTTCACATCATGGTTACCCACCCCAGATTACTGGTGTGATCTGAGGACCCTTCCCAGGGTGGCTGTGCCAGTGCAGGGTGTGTTCATCCCAGTGCCACAGCAGCCATGCTCAGGCCTCCTGGCACAGTGTTTGCTAAAGCAGTCCCCATGATGCTTCTTTGGTAGAAGAAAGAACAAATAAATGTATTTTCATCCTTTTTTTTTTCCCCCTCCTCTGAGTTTTGCATAAGTTCTGCACTAGTTTTCTCTCAGTCTGAGGGAACTTGAGCAGCACAAACATTCATTACTTCAGAAAGGATGCCCCTGAAACAGCATGGAATTCCCTGATGCTTTCAGCATTGAACTCTCATGAGAAGAAAATCAACAGCAGAATGATGGGATATTTGAAAAAGCTTGACAGGACTACAAGTGCCTTTTCTCCCACTTCTTTCTAAGTAAATACTAGGGTAGCAAATGCCACAGGGTGTAAGTGGAAGGTTTGGGTGCTCAGGCTTTTAGCTGGCTCACACTCTCTAGGATGCCTGTGTGAGCAGAATACAGCAGAACAAGGGATGAGTGGGGGGCTTTATGATGGGGAGGGGAGGCAGTGTTAGGTGGCCAGTGTGACAGAACTTGCAAATAAGTTTTGTGAGATTTTACTTAAAAGAAAGCATATTTTGTTATAAATGTTGATGTACAGCTGGTTTTTGTAGAGCACTGTGAAATGTCAGTGTTCCTAAATTCCACCTGAACTTTGGGACTGAAACAGTGAAGTTGGTGCTGTCAGCTAAGTACAGTGCAGGTTTGCTGAAGGAGTCAAATGAGGTGCAGTAGGGTTGGCTTTGTCATCTTGAGAGTGTGTGGTTATGGTTACTCTTCTGGGGAGTGCTCAGAAAGCTACAGCTGCAAAGTCAGCTTCATGAAATAGTTCTTTCAAACCATGGCAATGAAATTTTAAAATTTCTGCATGAGAATGAAAGATTAAAATCCCCAAAGGAAAAGTGGTAGAGAACAGAAAGGTGGTGCACAGACCTGGCTTGAATTGCTTCTGGCTGGGGCATGGAGTGAGAGGAGCAACACTTCTGGGCTGAGTCCTTTGCTCTGCTGTCACTTGTGCTATTCAATCTGGAATGTGAATCATAGAATCATAGTGATTTGGTTGGAAGAGACCTTTCAGATCATGAAGTCCAACCGTTCACCCTGCACTGTCCCTAAACCATGTCCCCCAGCACCACAGCCACATGGTTTTGAAACACTGCCAGGGATGGGGACTCCACCACCTCCCTGGGCAGCCCGTTCCAATGCCCAACTACCCTCTCTGCAAAGACTTTTTCCTGCTACCCAACCTAAATTGCCCTTGGTGCAACTTTCAGCCATTGCCCCTTGTCCTGGCATTTGGAACTTGGGAGAAGAGGTCGACCCCCAGCTCCCTCCAGCCTCCCTTCAGGTAGCTGGAGAGAGCAATAAGGTCCCCCCTGAGCCTCCTCTTCTCCAGACTGAACAACCCCAGCTCCCTCAGCCTCTCCTCAGAGGAGAAACTCTCCAGACCCTTCACCAGCTTCGTTGGCCTTCTCTGAACCAGTTCCAGCTCCTCAACATCCTTCTTGGAGTGAGGGGCCCAGAACTGGACACAGTGCTCAAGGTGAGGCCTCCCCAGTGCCAGGTTGGTTGAAGAAACAGCCTAGCAAAGCCTCCTGGTGTGGGCAAAACGCAGCCCCTGTGTGTTCAGCTGCACCACATTTGGGATCTCATGTGGAGCTTAGCCAGCTGCCTCGCTGCTCTGAAAACGGAAGCAGCACCTCAGCTGGTGTAGGAGGAGGCAGGGTGGGCTCTGCACTCAGGCACCCCTTGTTGTTAAAGCATCTCCTGGTTGTGTTCTCTCAGCAGGTACCCCCCCGGCGTGGTGAGCGTGGCCTCCACCGGCATCCCCGCGGCCGTAGAAGGCATCGTCCCCAACCCCATGTCTCTGTCCCACGGCCTCCCCGCTGTAGCCCACCCGCCCCACGCCCCCTCCCCCGGCCAAACTGTCAAACCAGAGGCTGATAGAGACCACCCGAGCGACCAATTGTAGCCCACGCCAACAGCATTCCCGGCAGCAGAGAGTGCAGCTCCTGGAAAACACACAAACCCAACCCCTGGATTTTGATTCGAGGCAAAATCATGAACTTACGGGAGGAGACGATTCTTTGTTTTAGAAACTGGTCCAATATACAGGATAAAGGAGAAGGTGGGAGACAAAAAGAAGATTTGGAAGCATTTTTTCCTCCGTATAAATTGTAGTTCGTCCCTGTCCAGTGGACTGATTCACTGTTTCTGTGTCCTATGGGTTCTTTGTTAAGCAAGAGAAGTTAGTAGTTAATTATATCATGAATGTACTTGTCTGTGTACAGTTTTTAGAACATTAAAAAGGGTTTGTTTGCTTAGCTGTCAACAAGGAAAAACATAAGGGAGGCATTCAACAAACCAATTTTGAGATTAAAAATCCTTTCTTTTATATTTTCAAACGTGCCCAAAAATGAGGCAGTTGGCAAACTTCTCAGGACAATGAATTTTTCCCATTTTTCTTTCTACGCCACACAGTGCATTGTTTTTTCTACCTGCTTGTCTTATTTTTTAGAATAATTTAGTAAACAAAAGGAAAACAGTTTCTCCTAATTTTGGCATGATTTCCCTTATTTCAAAATGAAGATAACCTTGCAAAGAGATTTTGAGGAATTACAAAGGTTTTGTATAAACGAGCATCGTGCTTTTTGTCACCAGTTAAAGTAAATATTATTGGTGGGATGCGAAAAAGGCACTAGACTACTGAAAAGTAGCAGCATTTCATTGCCTACATTGATTCCTTCCTGGTAATGTGGTAGGCTAGCAATATTTTTGGTTAAAAACATGTTTGTGACTGTAACCATTTGTATGAATTATTTTAAAGAAATAAAAGTCCCAGACAAATACCATATGTGTAAAAAATTTTTATTTCTAGTAACTGTTTATTCAACTTTTATTAGGTTTCTTAGCTGTAATTTTTAAACAGATGCTGTCAAGTATTTCATTTCTAGCTTTACTTTGCTCTCTGTTGTTTGTAATAATGTCTTGGAAGCTTGAAAAATAAAAAAAGTAATTCTTTCCATACCATTTTTCCCTTCACATTTCGTAAATGTTGATCTTTTTTCCTGTGTTTCTAATGGAGTTTGAAATTAAGATGGATTTTGATTTGTACACGGCATCATCAGCTACAGTCTGGTAACAGCATTTATGCCACCACTGTGGGCAGAGCAAAGGAGGTACAACAGCAACACAACAGTAATAATAATAATAATGATAATAAACGTCTTTTGCCGAAGTCCAACATCAGAAGTGTCCCTTGTTTTCTTTGCTCTAGTGGTGCTGGCAGCACCCAGCAGCACCCAGCAGCTGCCTGTGCTGTGCTGAAGGACTTGGCTTGAGCACAGGCAGCAATGTTTTTGAGGCAGG
>VYZU01036020.1:80921-101283 GCA_013401355.1 Ceyx cyanopectus
CCAACAGCATTCCCGGCAGCAGAGAGTGCAGCTCCTGGATAACACACAAACCCAACCCCTGGATTTTGATTCGAGGCAAAATCATGAACTTACGGGAGGAGACGATTCTTTGTTTTAGAAACTGGTCCAATATACAGGATAAAGGAGAAGGTGGGAGACAAAAAGAAGATTTGGAAGCATTTTTTCCTCCGTATAAATTGTAGTTCGTCCCTGTCCAGTGGACTGATTCACTGTTTCTGTGTCCTATGGGTTCTTTGTTAAGCAAGAGAAGTTAGTAGTTAATTATATCATGAATGTACTTGTCTGTGTACAGTTTTTAGAACATTAAAAAGGGTTTGTTTGCTTAGCTGTCAACAAGGAAAAACATAAGGGAGGCATTCAACAAACCAATTTTGAGATTAAAAATCCTTTCTTTTATATTTTCAAACGTGCCCAAAAATGAGGCAGTTGGCAAACTTCTCAGGACAATGAATTTTTCCCATTTTTCTTTCTACGCCACACAGTGCATTGTTTTTTCTACCTGCTTGTCTTATTTTTTAGAATAATTTAGTAAACAAAAGGAAAACAGTTTCTCCTAATTTTGGCATGATTTCCCTTATTTCAAAATGAAGATAACCTTGCAAAGAGATTTTGAGGAATTACAAAGGTTTTGTATAAACGAGCATCGTGCTTTTTGTCACCAGTTAAAGTAAATATTATTGGTGGGATGCGAAAAAGGCACTAGACTACTGAAAAGTAGCAGCATTTCATTGCCTACATTGATTCCTTCCTGGTAATGTGGTAGGCTAGCAATATTTTTGGTTAAAAACATGTTTGTGACTGTAACCATTTGTATGAATTATTTTAAAGAAATAAAAGTCCCAGACAAATACCATATGTGTAAAAAATTTTTATTTCTAGTAACTGTTTATTCAACTTTTATTAGGTTTCTTAGCTGTAATTTTTAAACAGATGCTGTCAAGTATTTCATTTCTAGCTTTACTTTGCTCTCTGTTGTTTGTAATAATGTCTTGGAAGCTTGAAAAATAAAAAAAGTAATTCTTTCCATACCATTTTTCCCTTCACATTTCGTAAATGTTGATCTTTTTTCCTGTGTTTCTAATGGAGTTTGAAATTAAGATGGATTTTGATTTGTACACGGCATCATCAGCTACAGTCTGGTAACAGCATTTATGCCACCACTGTGGGCAGAGCAAAGGAGGTACAACAGCAACACAACAGTAATAATAATAATAATGATAATAAACGTCTTTTGCCGAAGTCCAACATCAGAAGTGTCCCTTGTTTTCTTTGCTCTAGTGGTGCTGGCAGCACCCAGCAGCACCCAGCAGCTGCCTGTGCTGTGCTGAAGGACTTGGCTTGAGCACAGGCAGCAATGTTTTTGAGGCAGGTTAGATTTCAGCTGGGAGCTGTCCTGGCCTTTCCTGTGGTCCTGGATGGGATTTTCTTCATCTCTACAGTCTAAAAAAAGCAGGACCAAAGTTCAGCTGCTGCAAGAAGGAAATCCAGGATGGGCCAAAGTGACCGTGGACACAGAGCTCCTTTGTAGGCTCTGGTCTGGCTGCTCACTGTTCATCTGGTGAGCTGGGCTTGTGCTCTCCAGGAGAAGCTGCTGGCCCCCAGTCCCACGAGTTACAGAGTGACCTCTGCTAGGAAAGTGTTAGGAGGCTGCAAGTCACGAAAGACTGAAACTTGTGTGTCTCTGTCCCAGAAGCACTATAGAAAGTGAATTTTTTGTCTCCATGAAAGAGTGGAAGATTTTTGCCTTTAACGTTGTAAAGCCAAAAACTGCACTGCAATTTATTTGGCAGCCAAACCATTCCTATTCCCTCCGTGAGACAGAACAGCAAACAACCCGAAAGCTGCAAGTTACCCCAGCAAGATGCTTCAATGGCTTTGTGGCTAAAATCTTGCAAAAAAACAAATGCAGTTTCATTGGTAATTCATGTTTTATGATGCTGCTTTGTCAGGCTGAAGATGGTTCTTAAGCATATGTAAAACAAACATCTAACATCTGGCTGCAAAGAATTGCTGACGGTCTCATTTGCAACCAAATTTCCTGAGGAAAACCAAGAGGGTTATTTCTTTTTTCCTTGTCTTACATCAGTTTGGCCGTGGCTTATGTAAGTAACCTTTGTTTCCAGTGAATCAATAAATTGATGAACTAAAAATGAAGGCCGCTCTATTTATTGCACGCACTTCTTGGGCTCTGTTCTGAGGTTTGCTGTCCTTCAACTGCTTAGCTTTGAGCTGTCAGCTGCTTGCTGGAGCACATTTTTCAGGATTTGAGGCTAAAATAGCACGCTGATGGATGTGATGGGGCATTGCCACTGTTGTACTCACTGGTTTTTATGCCAGTGCTAGAAATACATCTATTGATCAAGGCCTGCTGGAGAGTAATCTAGTTTCCTGCTTTGCTGGAGTGGAAAGGAAAAGCCATCCAGTCAATGACAATACTGATGGCTACTGAATCCTGGGTTATGGTCTGAAAAGATGGAGAAAGAGGAAAAAAAAAAAGGTTTGGAGTAAATGTCTCATTGGAAAAGTACCATGATAAAGCAAGGCTGCTCTGCCAGCCTGACCTTGTGCCTTTACAACTGTTGTTGATGGGTAGTGAAAATGTGATTAGATTTCCTCTGGCAAAGGATGTGCTAAATAAACTTCAGACAGAGTAGATGATGTTAGTGGGAAAATGCACAGTGGGGAAGGCACTGGGGTCACCTGAGACAGGTGAAAGGGGGTAAACAAAGTGCCTGCCTCAGACAAGGGGGTTTTTTGGGTGGTAGTATTTGAATCAAGGGTCTTGGCCAAGAAGGAGGCCAACCACTGGAGCTGCTGCTGGCTCAAGGATTGTTGGCATCACCAGTGTGCAGGAGGCTCTGGAGGCATCAAAGAAGAAGAAGCACAAGGGTGCAAGTTGTGAAGTGTGAAGGCAGGTAGTCACAAGGCAGAACAAAAATTGCCAGAAAACAGGAGCCATAAATGATTTCCACTAGGACCAGTTGCTTGCCACGGTGTGGAGCCATGGAAGAGAGCAGTGTGGTGGCAGATGTGTCTAGCTCAGTATTTTCAGTAGTGATGAGACAGGACCAGGAGCATTTGATGGATGGTGTTGGTCATGAATTTTCAAATGGGTGAGCTCCAGCTGAAGCCCAGCAAAGACTGGCTCTCAAAATGACTGGAGGTGTGGAGGGTTTATTATGTGAGAGGAAACTGGAGTAACCTGGCTTTTCCAGATTGAAATGGCTATAAATAGTAAATGCTGAGCAGGAAGGAGAGATCTTACAGAGATGCTGTGTAGGACCAGACAAGCATAAGGGGGGGCAGGAAAAGATCTGTCAGCTGGGGGTCCTGGAATGGGTTTCCAGTTGGGAGTGACTGGGTGTCAGTCCTGGAGTGCCTACAGCTTGGGTTTGGGGTTTTGTTTTGTGTATATTTGAGGGTTTTTTTGGTTTGGGTTGGTTTTTTGGTGTTTTTGTTTGTTGGTTTGGTTTTTTTTTGTTGTTGGGTGTTTTTTTGTTTTGTTGGGTTTTTTTGTTTGGGTTTTTTTCATAACTTTGCAATACAAAATGAGAATATAGTTAAAGGTCCCACCAGGTTGCTACTAAACCAACAGTTGAAAACCTTTTCCACTCAGGATGATGCCCTTCAGTTTCCTCTCTAACAAAACTCAAAGCTTTTTCCTTTGGTATGTGTTTTATTGAGAAAATGCCTTATTATTTTCTTTCCTGCCTCCCACCTCAGATGGTGAAGGTTGGCTTTCCAATTGCCTGTGACTGCTGGTGAGTGGCTGTTAACCTCTTATTCCTTGCCTCAGACCCAAGGGTTGTCTTCCCTCGTTTAATCTCAGTGGATGCTTCACTAGCCTGTTGTTCTGCTTGGAGGAGAAGGCAGCACTGCCAATATTTGCTTTGCTCAGTCCTTTCTACCTTCTGTAAATTGGAAGGGAAAAAAAAAGGGGGGGGGGGAGAAAATGTCACTAGTTTTAAGGGCAGACAGTAATATTTATATATCGTTTAGTCTGACCACTTAGAAGACCTGCTAAATGTGATACTCTTCCTCATTAAACCTGATACCATGTTTTGACTTAGGTAAAACTTTCATAGAGATTTCCAGTCTAAGATTTCTATATTAAAATGTCAAGTGATGAGGTTTTTGCTATTTCCTTTGATAGTTTGTTTAAATAGGGGGAAACTGTTACTTTAGTTTTTGCGCTACTTTATTTAATTTGGCTTTCCCCGTCTCTAAATTCCAGTTATTGTTTCACTATGAACATCAGGTCATGTAAGCTGACTTGAATTTAGTGAGCATGTCACATTTTAGCCACTTTGCCTTTGTACTGAGGTCAGTGACACATCTTCCAGGAAGAACAAACTGTGTTCATCTGGGGTTTTTTTTCCATTTTCTTTCATTATACTGTACATCCTTTCCTTTGTGGCTCTGTATTTTCATCCTTCTAAATCACACTGCAATATGCTTACCTTCTGCAGATGAAATTACAGGATATCTGATCTTTTCCAAGACTTTCAGCTATTATCTTCTTGCCTCCACTGACTTTCTGATTTCCTTGGTAAACTGTTTTTCTACAAAATCACACGTGTTTGATTCAGATTCACAGAATCACAGATATTAGGGGCTGGAAGGGAGCTAGAAGATCATCTAGTCCAACCCCCCTGCCAGAGCAGGGGCACCTAGGCCAAGTCACCCAGGAACAGATCCAGGGGGGTCTTAAGTGTCTCCAGAGCAGGAGACTCCACAGCCTATGAACTTGATTAATCCTATTCTTGGTCTTCAAGTTGCATTTGCCTTGGTAGCACCTCGTTAGTAGCAAAGGCTCTGCACTGGGTAGATAGACACTCAGCAGAGTGGTCCTGCTCTTTCTCATCCCACTGTCTGCATCTGTCTCTTGCAGAACAGGCTTTACTGGGTCTTGTAGCTTGTCTCAGACTGTTTGTCCCTAAGCTTCTGCCTCCTTTCATGTTTCCTTCTAGTGTTCAGGACCTGGAAGGGTTCTGTTAGAATTAATTCTTCATTTATTTAGAGGAAAAGTCCTTTGGTCAGTTCTGCTTTTCATCTGGGACTTCTTCTAAGCCTGACACAGAGCTGTTGCTTTGCATGTGTCCCCGTGGCTGATCTCTGTGCACACTGCCTTGCTAAATCCACATCCAATATCCCAGGGTTTTCTGTCCACTTCTGGGCACAATTGGTCTGTTTATTGTGCAGTTGCTCAGCTGGAGTTTCCTTCCTATGTTTTCTGTACTGAAGTTTGGCTCTGCAAGTCTACTCTCAGCAATTTTCTTTGCATTTCTGGTCAGCCATAACGAAGTTTTGTTTTGTTTTTTCTTGAAGGAGCATTATTTATTTTGGGAGGGGAGAGGGAGCTGTGTGTGATACTGGCTGTTAAGGTCACCATAAACAGACTGAAGTATGTCCTTGGGATGATTAGAGACATTTGAGGCATTTCCAAGACAATGTAGATGATTCTCTGAGCATGCCAATGGGTTAAAGGCATTTGTTACTTGCAGAGCCTTCAACTACATATCTATCCCCCTTCTTTCATGTGCTGCCTAGAAAAGATGAGTGGTTGCCAGTTGGAAGCCTTGATGATCTGCTCAAGAAATAAAGTAAGGAAGCTTAAAAAAAACCCCAAACATTTAAATACTTGAATATGCTTTGAGTTGAAAAGATTTAAAGTGATAAAAAAGAGCAAAATTATGGGCTTAAATTGCCACAAGAACCCTTTTTACATACCAAGTTAGATGTATTAGAAGTAGACAATTAGGTGTTGATGTGACAGTGCTGTTTTTTCATCTGTGCTGTGGAATCAAAGTCTTTGTTTAGTTTGGGAAAAACATGGAGCTCATTCTCCCTGGATAATAAACCCTAGGAGTTAAGGGAACAAATCAACATCTAAAAATAAATATCTGGAGAAGTTGACATCTCAGACTTGTGTTTCCAAAGCCCTCCAGCCATTTTCAAAATGTGCCACCCAATGCAATGGATTGAATTCTCCAGCCAGTTGCCTCCAACACAGCTGGCAGCTTCACAGCACAGTGCCCTTCCCAGGACTCAGCAAGCAGCAGGACTTGCTCTCCAGCACACCTGGAAACTTCAGAGTAAATCCCATTTAAGTCTCCTTTGCTGTTTACTAGGATTTGGGTTAAGCCTGAAGTTAAGTCCGTGATGTCTTTTACTGGTCTTAAACCACAACAGAAAGAGAATCTGATTTTGGTGTCTTCCAGTAACATACATATATATATANATAGCACCAGTAGGTCTCGTATTAGAATGGAGTCAGGGGACTTCCAGCTTCTTTGTGCTGAGTTTTCAGTCATGTTGCTGTTTCCTTGCCCATGTTTTTTTGTGTGTAAAATGTGTTGATCATGTTATAAAGTTATGGTGATAGATTTATTTTTATCTCTTATAAGGATTTTATCTCTTATATAAGTTGTAGCCATTTGTAATTAGCTCCAAGGCTGTCACTTTCCCTTCCAGGCATGAAGTGGAAGGTCTATCCTTTGACATTTCAAAGGATTGCTGAAACTGGAGGTTTTCAAGAATCCGTGATCTGAACAACTGTCTGTTTTGGTTTGTTGGGTTTTTTTTTTTTTTTTTCTCTTCCTCTTACAGACCAGTGATTTTACACAGGGGATACAGCCCTCATACTGCAAGGAGCACAAGTTAGAGATTAAAAATCTCCTCTGTGACATAAAACTCATTTTTAGAGGTTTTCACCCTCTGAAAATTCAATGGATAAAAGTATGATTTTGCATCGTGTAACTAGTGGCTGACATCTAATTACATTTTAGAGAAAAATAAGTCTTGAATCTGTTGAAAGAGCTGTATTAAATTGTGACCTCCTGGATTGTGGCACACGTCCCACTTGAGTTTCCCTGTGCATCCCCGAGCAAAATGTGTCATCCCAGTGAATGTCTCTCCTGATGACACAGGCTCTGGGACCAAACAGCATGTGGAGAACTCTCTGCATGCATTATGTCCAACACTGCTGGAAGCAGGATAAGGTTTCTGATGTTGTTGCAATCCCCAAAGGATTTTAGTTTCCATCTGCAATTGCTTGTCAATGGACTTGCTGGTGACTCTCAGTACTTTGTGATGGATTTGTGATTGACAGCTGTAAGTTCAGCTCTAAGCAGACACCACAGGTTTTCCTTTGAGAAGGCTGTTGAGCACACAATAGATGGTGGCTCTTAAATCTAGATTAATCTGTCTGGGCTCTCTCTGCTGCTTGTCTTGGTGACCTAAGTGAAAGCTTAAGAGGGGTAGCTCATCATGTATGTCATCTTGCCAACTGCCTGCCTGAGGTTACAGTAGAACAACTATGATCAGTCTCTGCAGAGCTGAGTGTAAACTTTTCATGGCAATCAATCTAATTTTTGAGTTTCATAGTGGCTTCATTACCTAGGAAGTTTACAGTACAGAAATGAAATGCCATGCAGAAAAGGTACCTCTGTGTACTTCTTCTCATCCCTTCTCTCTGCAGATACATACAGCCCACTGAAAATCTGGCCCCAGAAGGAGAAAACTTCTCCAACCTGTGGTTCTGTTTTTGAAAAACTACTTTGATAATCCACATCTTGTAATTCTCCCCTACTATCTATTATAGTGAGGTTTAAAACTCAAACTTTTGGAAATGCTTCTGAACAGATGCTTAGGCTCAGCTCCATCAGCCCTCTGAAATCCCTTTGGGGAGGTAGATTCCAGGGTAGAAAGGGCGATGCTTTGTTGTTTGTGATGTGTTAAATATTTCTTAAATTATGTTTTAGTATGTTCGTTTCCAGGGCTCTGGAGTTTCAAAAATGAAGTGTCTGCTCAGGATGGAAATGGAAAGTTTGCCTGCTGTAGCCTTTGCCTGGTTGAACATGTCAGGGGATAGAAATTGCAGCCAGACCCTCACAGTAAGTTAAGTGTATGAAAATGCAATAGAAGCATTCAATGTGCTTTTCCATCTGACAAGCCTGAGCTGGTGGAGGTGCCGAGTGGCAGCTGCTGTGGTACCAAACTAAACCTTTGGTCTCAGTGAGATAAATAGTATCAGCTCCTCTCATGCCAACCTCTGCATTATAGACTAGGAACAAAGTCAGATGCTGAACCAGTCTTTGCTCACATTTCCTTCTCAGAAGTCCTTTGCTGCTCCCTGTTTCAAGCCAGGGCTGTATCCTGGCTCTGCAGCACCCAGGCTGTGACACACGAGTTGTCCTGCTCATTTCCCTGCTTAAAAGAACTACAGGTGATCTGGCTTGTCACTGTTATGCCTGCTACACTTTGGTTTTAATTTCAACTATCTCTTTCTGTTGTTCTCCTCCAAGTCCTGGCTGCTGCTGGGTGCTGCTGGGTGCTGCTGGGTGCTGCTGGGGGCTGCTGGGTGCTGCTGGGTGCTGCTGGGAGCTGCTGGGTGCTGCTGGGTGCTGCTGGGTGCTGGGGATGCCCAAGGCTCAGGAACGCGGCGAGTCCGCAGTAGCCACTAGGTGGCAAAACAGACACTCGGTGATGGGAACTCCACCGTGAAAAACCCCCTTGAAACAACGCGCTGGGCTCGCCCCGAGCCTCTCCCGAGCCGCCTCTATAAATCTCATTTTTTTTATAAGCTATCGTGACATATTTAGACACTGTGCATGGAGAATCTTCGCTTTCCAAGTCAGTAAATGCTCCCATTCTTGTGTGTGCATGCCTTGTGTGTGTGTTGTTTGGGTTGTAAGCCTGCCGGGAGCATTTCAGCAGCAGAATTTGCCATCATAACACAGAGTTGGAAGAGGATAACATGTTAAACAGCCTGGTGAGACTGTTCATAAAACTCTCAGTCGTGTTTCACCTGTTAATCACAGTTCAGGTATTGCTTCCCTTAAATTGCAGAAGGCTTGAAGACCTGGGACTTGCTCAGGATAGAGGCTCTCTAAATGATTTATGAATGAAAATGAATATTTGAAGATAGTTCCTGTTCCAAGTATTTTACAGGCACAAGTATGAAGGCTCGTTACAAAAACAGAGGGGAAGCAGAGACACCCTAAGCATTTTCTCAAGCTTGGGCATAGATTACACT
Organism: Ceyx cyanopectus; assembly: GCA_013401355.1. NCBI lineage: Eukaryota > Metazoa > Chordata > Aves > Coraciiformes > Alcedinidae > Ceyx > Ceyx cyanopectus. The sequence continues at coordinate 89,980 of VYZU01036020.1, forward strand.
GTTTGTTATCCTGACTATGAGATTTTGCCCTCTGTGGAGTACATCCTTGTGCTTTTGCCTACTGGAGATGTCTCAAGTTACAGATTTCCATCATGGTCTGTTTCTTTTTGTTTTCTCAATAGCTTTCAGGGGCCCTCACAGGGCAAGTTTCCACTTTCCTCTCTATGGTGACAGCAGCACTTTTGGCTGGCTCCTCTCAGACAACATTACAGAATCACAGAATCACAGAAATTAGGGGCTGGAAGGGACCTAGAAGATCATCTAGTCCAACCCCCCTGCCTGAGCAGGATCACCTAGACCAAGTCACTCAGGAACAGATCCAGGCGGGTCTTAAGTGTCTCCAGAGATGGAGACTCCACAACCCCCCTGGGCAGCCNCCTGTCCTGCCCTTGTTGTCCTGTTCCCTAACAATGCTGTTATGTTTTTTGGGTAGAAGCACTTCTTCCTAACAGGGGCTGAGGCATGAAAGTCATCCACTGCACACCAAGGCCTTCAGTGGCATGTTCACACCCTCTCCCACAGCAATGGCTTCGCTTGGAAGAGCAGAGAATTTGTTTTGCCCCAAAATGATGAAACAAAATATGTTTTACAGTGTAATGGGAATCTCCTGTTCTGGAACTGGTGAGAAATATGGGCAGAATTGGATATCCCCTGCTCCTCTGTGTCTCTGGCAGACCAGACATTAAAAGTCTACGTGTTAAAATTAGGCACAGTAACAATGGCAATAGGCTGGGTCTAAGCAGAGACAGCAGATGTGAAGCAGATTTTTGATGAGTCATTTATTAATGGACTATTGGCCTTCTGAATGGAAGGCTGTATAGAATGCTATGGACAAAACAGCCTGGTGCTTGTCACTTAAGTATCATCATGTTCTTATGGCCACAGTGAGGTTTCATAAAATATCAAAGTCTGGATTTTACTAGCTTTTGAATATTTCCTTCAGAATCTTAGTGCTGATATGCTAATATTTGTGTTCAGAATTTCACTTTTAGTGCCTTCAAGGAGTTCTGGCCGTTTTAGTGATGCAATGGATCTGGTGAAGGTGAGTCTCCCATTGCTGCTGTCTGGAAGCAGATTTCATTGTAGGTGGAAGGACAGCTGGAGGTGTGAAAAGAGCTGCTGGGCACTACATAGATTTCTGAGCAAAAAGCACAGGTTGCTCCTGGTCATTTGGATGCCTGCTCAGGTCAAGCCCAGTGTTCCTGGGTCCTCTTTCCATGTGCCATAGCAGAAAGCTGCAGTTGCAAGTCAGGCAGTTTCTATAGACAAACTCGGTTTGACTCACTGCATGATAAAAAAAACAAATATCCCCAGGCCTTGCTTGGGGCAAGATAGTTTTCATCCATGAAAGCTGATTTCTGGGGATGTCCTTCCATCAGTTTGCAATAATTTGCTATGAGGCAAAAAGCAAAAAAAATAATTGCTAATGGAGTAACAACATCATTTCCAAGAATGCTAAATATATAAAAATGTTGCCAGAATGACAATAGATTGCCAACATATCTTTGTTCTTGATAGACCTAAGGAACATTAGTAGACATGTAATATAACCTGGTGGTCCCAGTTTATAGCAAAGGTAATGTATTTGTTATATATAAAGGGTTAATCAATGATTAACAGACATTACAATTAATGGTTAATTGATTGTTGTAGACTTAGTTCACACATGGCTTGCAGCTATCTGTAACTTTGCATTCATGCTCTAATGTATTTATAGCAGTTATTAATCATGCAGTAGTGTTTTTAAAATGTTCTCGTTTTATTAGGTGTAACCAAATTTTCAATAGCACTTGAAAGAGTGACTGTGAGTTCTGCCTTCACATTAGCAAAAGGGAAAATACAAGAAAGCAGTTAACTTGGCCTCGCTTTCTTTAATTTGAAGAAGCCATCAACTGCATAAATTAGAGGCACTATCACATTATGAAAGCAATTTTAAGTAAAACATGCCATTTATGGAAGAAGCACACTTAAAGATTTTTGTAATTACAAATATTTGTACTGTTAAGTGAATTGCATTAAAGTATTTGTTGTTGTTGCTTTATTTCCCTGGAGGACTCTTCAGTAGTGGGAGCTTTGTTATGTTGATAAATGTGCCTGAAAGCTTTATAATGTACTGATGCATTGTAATGATAAATAGATCTGGTTAAGTAGTAAAGATCAAACACACAATTAAACAGACTGTAATATACATCTTGCTGAGCAAGGGAAAACAATAGTGGAATCAAGAAAGATGAATACAAATGGTTCTATTGAACTAAGCAAAAAATATTTTCTTATGCCTACAAAATGAGGGAATCTGGCCTGATACTGGTATGAACAGATTTATAAAGTGCTTAGGCAGATATAAAATATCTTTAAGATGTTCAGCATTTATAACTAATGGACAGGGCTTTCTTAGAGTAATAGAGATGTGCAACAAACCAGAGGTTAAGCAAATCAGATTGGTGTGGGATTACTGGGAGAGGAGCCTGGCACAGCAGGCAGGGCTCGCAGGTCTGATGCAGCAGTAAAATTAACAAAAACATGTTGCACTTGACGAAAAGATTAGAACTGAATATTGGCAGTGCCCACTTCCATTGTCCAACACGTCCTTTCGTAGAACCTTTCCCAGCAGGGAGGCTGGTTTGCACTTGGTGAGGCCACAGAGATTTCACACGTCCTGCTGCTGTTTGCTCTTCCAAATGCCAGGAGAAGATGTGACTCAGAAGGTGCTGAAAGAGGGAAATATGGCTTTGTGTTGGGAGTTACAGAAATAAACCTTTAACATAGAGGCTGTGAGGGAGATTTTCATTCCAAACCCAAAACAGTACCTATGCAGCCCGCTTGTAAGTTATTCCTGTCTGTTCCAACTTTGAATTACTCTGAAGGGTGTTTTAAGTGAATTTCCTGTGCAGGGAACCCATAGCCAAGTCATCTTAACAGGAATTTCATAGCTCCTTGTGCAGATGCTATGGTGAAAAGAACTCCTAGAGGAGTTAGAATTAGGCTGGATGTAACAGGCAGAAGAAATACTAATTCTCCTGGATCAAATTTATGTGAGCTCCTACCCTACACAGTGCTTTGCCCACCTGGAACAGCATAAGCTGTTTGGATTCCTTTGTGGTATCTGAGTATTAGCAGGACTCAGCAGAGCAACCAAACCCTGCTTTATTGTTGCCAGCAGCACAAACTCTTAAGCCTTGTGCACACTGGCCAATTATCATGTAAAATCCCACTGGTGCTCACCAAATTCTGCTATACCAAAAAAAGAGCATCTGCTGGTGACATGGATGTATTTCCCAGGGAAGAACAGTGTGATACGTTCCAGGCAGCAAACCTGTTACTTCCAATTTACCGTGTGCTGCTAGCTGCTAAAAGCTCTGCACGGCCTCCAGGAAGCTGAGCTTATTTAATGAGAAGCAGGGGAGCAGTAAATGCTTCCAGCTTCTGCAGTTTAAGAGAAAAAGGAGTGGCCAGGGAAGGTGGTGTGCCCCCATGCATCTGGTTTCTCACAACCTGAGCTACAGGTGTTGCTCAGTGCAAAAAGCCGTGTAGGAGATCTCACGAATAGATGTGGTAATAGAGCTGGTTTCTTCTCTGAAACAAAACTTAGCTTTGCCCCAAGAACTGCGTGTTACTCTGCTAAGATATTTGGGTGTCTAACTGCCACCCGAGCATCTGAAAAACTGGATAGCTCTGGGGTTTGGTCCTGGCTGTGCTCCTGCAGCCCACAGTGTCGCTGGGTTTGCACGGCAGGCGCCAGATCGGAATTGCCTGCGTAGAGGAGCTGAGCCTGGCAGCCACTGGGTTTGCTTCGGCTGCCTCGAGCTGCTTTGTGGTCCCTTGAAATACGTCTTTTTTTTCCTTGTGGAAAAACAATGTGTCTGCCAAGGCCAGAGCAAGAGCGGGAGCTGTCTGGAGGTGGAATTGCAGACTGACGGGGACAGCCCTGCTTGATGGGAGGTAGACCCTGAAGAGTTTTGCAACGTCTGTCGGTTGATGCCATCTCTTNCATCATGTTCTTATGGCCACAGTGAGGTTTCATAAAATATCAAAGTCTGGATTTTACTAGCTTTTGAATATTTCCTTCAGAATCTTAGTGCTGATATGCTAATATTTGTGTTCAGAATTTCACTTTTAGTGCCTTCAAGGAGTTCTGGCCGTTTTAGTGATGCAATGGATCTGGTGAAGGTGAGTCTCCCATTGCTGCTGTCTGGAAGCAGATTTCATTGTAGGTGGAAGGACAGCTGGAGGTGTGAAAAGAGCTGCTGGGCACTACATAGATTTCTGAGCAAAAAGCACAGGTTGCTCCTGGTCATTTGGATGCCTGCTCAGGTCAAGCCCAGTGTTCCTGGGTCCTCTTTCCATGTGCCATAGCAGAAAGCTGCAGTTGCAAGTCAGGCAGTTTCTATAGACAAACTCGGTTTGACTCACTGCATGATAAAAAAAACAAATATCCCCAGGCCTTGCTTGGGGCAAGATAGTTTTCATCCATGAAAGCTGATTTCTGGGGATGTCCTTCCATCAGTTTGCAATAATTTGCTATGAGGCAAAAAGCAAAAAAAATAATTGCTAATGGAGTAACAACATCATTTCCAAGAATGCTAAATATATAAAAATGTTGCCAGAATGACAATAGATTGCCAACATATCTTTGTTCTTGATAGACCTAAGGAACATTAGTAGACATGTAATATAACCTGGTGGTCCCAGTTTATAGCAAAGGTAATGTATTTGTTATATATAAAGGGTTAATCAATGATTAACAGACATTACAATTAATGGTTAATTGATTGTTGTAGACTTAGTTCACACATGGCTTGCAGCTATCTGTAACTTTGCATTCATGCTCTAATGTATTTATAGCAGTTATTAATCATGCAGTAGTGTTTTTAAAATGTTCTCGTTTTATTAGGTGTAACCAAATTTTCAATAGCACTTGAAAGAGTGACTGTGAGTTCTGCCTTCACATTAGCAAAAGGGAAAATACAAGAAAGCAGTTAACTTGGCCTCGCTTTCTTTAATTTGAAGAAGCCATCAACTGCATAAATTAGAGGCACTATCACATTATGAAAGCAATTTTAAGTAAAACATGCCATTTATGGAAGAAGCACACTTAAAGATTTTTGTAATTACAAATATTTGTACTGTTAAGTGAATTGCATTAAAGTATTTGTTGTTGTTGCTTTATTTCCCTGGAGGACTCTTCAGTAGTGGGAGCTTTGTTATGTTGATAAATGTGCCTGAAAGCTTTATAATGTACTGATGCATTGTAATGATAAATAGATCTGGTTAAGTAGTAAAGATCAAACACACAATTAAACAGACTGTAATATACATCTTGCTGAGCAAGGGAAAACAATAGTGGAATCAAGAAAGATGAATACAAATGGTTCTATTGAACTAAGCAAAAAATATTTTCTTATGCCTACAAAATGAGGGAATCTGGCCTGATACTGGTATGAACAGATTTATAAAGTGCTTAGGCAGATATAAAATATCTTTAAGATGTTCAGCATTTATAACTAATGGACAGGGCTTTCTTAGAGTAATAGAGATGTGCAACAAACCAGAGGTTAAGCAAATCAGATTGGTGTGGGATTACTGGGAGAGGAGCCTGGCACAGCAGGCAGGGCTCGCAGGTCTGATGCAGCAGTAAAATTAACAAAAACATGTTGCACTTGACGAAAAGATTAGAACTGAATATTGGCAGTGCCCACTTCCATTGTCCAACACGTCCTTTCGTAGAACCTTTCCCAGCAGGGAGGCTGGTTTGCACTTGGTGAGGCCACAGAGATTTCACACGTCCTGCTGCTGTTTGCTCTTCCAAATGCCAGGAGAAGATGTGACTCAGAAGGTGCTGAAAGAGGGAAATATGGCTTTGTGTTGGGAGTTACAGAAATAAACCTTTAACATAGAGGCTGTGAGGGAGATTTTCATTCCAAACCCAAAACAGTACCTATGCAGCCCGCTTGTAAGTTATTCCTGTCTGTTCCAACTTTGAATTACTCTGAAGGGTGTTTTAAGTGAATTTCCTGTGCAGGGAACCCATAGCCAAGTCATCTTAACAGGAATTTCATAGCTCCTTGTGCAGATGCTATGGTGAAAAGAACTCCTAGAGGAGTTAGAATTAGGCTGGATGTAACAGGCAGAAGAAATACTAATTCTCCTGGATCAAATTTATGTGAGCTCCTACCCTACACAGTGCTTTGCCCACCTGGAACAGCATAAGCTGTTTGGATTCCTTTGTGGTATCTGAGTATTAGCAGGACTCAGCAGAGCAACCAAACCCTGCTTTATTGTTGCCAGCAGCACAAACTCTTAAGCCTTGTGCACACTGGCCAATTATCATGTAAAATCCCACTGGTGCTCACCAAATTCTGCTATACCAAAAAAAGAGCATCTGCTGGTGACATGGATGTATTTCCCAGGGAAGAACAGTGTGATACGTTCCAGGCAGCAAACCTGTTACTTCCAATTTACCGTGTGCTGCTAGCTGCTAAAAGCTCTGCACGGCCTCCAGGAAGCTGAGCTTATTTAATGAGAAGCAGGGGAGCAGTAAATGCTTCCAGCTTCTGCAGTTTAAGAGAAAAAGGAGTGGCCAGGGAAGGTGGTGTGCCCCCATGCATCTGGTTTCTCACAACCTGAGCTACAGGTGTTGCTCAGTGCAAAAAGCCGTGTAGGAGATCTCACGAATAGATGTGGTAATAGAGCTGGTTTCTTCTCTGAAACAAAACTTAGCTTTGCCCCAAGAACTGCGTGTTACTCTGCTAAGATATTTGGGTGTCTAACTGCCACCCGAGCATCTGAAAAACTGGATAGCTCTGGGGTTTGGTCCTGGCTGTGCTCCTGCAGCCCACAGTGTCGCTGGGTTTGCACGGCAGGCGCCAGATCGGAATTGCCTGCGTAGAGGAGCTGAGCCTGGCAGCCACTGGGTTTGCTTCGGCTGCCTCGAGCTGCTTTGTGGTCCCTTGAAATACGTCTTTTTTTTCCTTGTGGAAAAACAATGTGTCTGCCAAGGCCAGAGCAAGAGCGGGAGCTGTCTGGAGGTGGAATTGCAGACTGACGGGGACAGCCCTGCTTGATGGGAGGTAGACCCTGAAGAGTTTTGCAACGTCTGTCGGTTGATGCCATCTCTTCGTCACAGAGTTTGCAGTCCAAAGATGATTTTGGCTGTTTGCCTGTTCCCAGTAGCTCTGCACGCTTGGAACAATTTCAGCTCTGCGTTAAGACAATAATTATCATCAAATCTCACTCTCCGCTGCCTCGGCCAGTCACCTCCGCAGAGCAGATGGGAAGGGGGCTCAGATCAGCAAGGGTTTGCCATCCCAGTCTACAACTGGCCTGATGTCTTTAGAAAGGGCTTTTTTGTTTGCTTGGTTGGTTTTTTTCTTTGGCTCCCCTCTATTTCTTTCATGGCATCAGGGACAAGCTGCAGCTGGAAAATCATGGACAGAGCTTAAAGTGCTGGGAAGGAGAAAATTATATTGTCTTCTGCTCTCTTTTCACACACCCTGGCTACAGAGAAAGCTTGGCTAGAGCAGTCAGGCAAAGAAAACTTGTTTTTTGATGGTCCCTCCTGCATCTGCTGACCCTCGGTGTCAGGTCTGAACCTGCCTCTGAGCTCAGCCTGGTTGGTTAGTCCAGGTCCTATAGTCCCAGAAAGCTTAGGTTGGTTGTTAGAAGATTGGCCATTGACCTGCAAATAGATGTTGTGCTGTCTCACTGTGGCAACCATAGCCATGAACACGTGTGGAAGTTGCTGCTGGTGTTTCCAGAGCTGTGCTGAATTGGACCTGAGTCCCCAAGTCACCTCGTACAGCATAAATGCAGGGGCAGGCACAGGTTGTGAATTCACTGCTTTGGAAGGCCACACATCAGCACGTCCATCCCTCCAGCTTCCTCTGTAAGTCAGGGTTAAAACGAGCTGTGATGAAGTCTTTCTTGTTGCATGACCCCTTTGCACTTTGTCACCTCAATTAAAAAAAGCATGCAGGTGCCTGTGACCTAGCAAGCAAGAGGCTCAGGTGTCATTTTGACCCCCAAAATGACATTAGGTCTCTAGAAAATTTTAAGCTGAGGAAAGAGATATATTTGGGAGAATTTTGCTGGAATGGTGACGAAGATGCTGGAATGATTTGGTGTCTTGTTTTAAAACAGACACCTCCCCTGCACATTGGAGACTTTCATTACTAGCCAAGCCTGTGCTGTGTCACTGGTGTGTACTCGTTGCTGAAATGCTTGAGAGGGCAGAGCACTTTGCAATCCCCCTGTGCATTTGGGTTCCTTACAGCACTCCTGTATGGGCTGGGAGGAGCAGCTGCTGGTTACCAGTGCTGCTCACACCCAGGAGGGTTAATTCACCTCATTCACCTGGAGCTGGTGGTGGGAGATTGTGAAGTGCTCACAGGAAAGCCTTAGGACTTGCCTGCTCCCTTCACTCATCCTTTTGTTGGAAATCCCAGGGATCTGATGTTTTCTTTTCAGTAATGCCTGATGATGTCTCCTTGGTATAGTAGCTCTTCTATGATTTTTTCTTTCAATTTTGTCTTATTAGAACAGGGAATTACATGTAAATGTTATGTGGAATAGCTGCTGAATGTTTAAGTCTTTAGTGCTCTCATGCTGCATCTTTAGTAGTCTTTTTTTTTTTTTTCATTCTCTGGTGGGGTTTTTTTGGTTTATTAAAGGCCAATGAGGCCTTTGATTGTGTCTTTCTGCATTACATTGGTTACTGCATCCCCTCATACCCCATCCATCATTTACATCAATGACATGTTTGTTCTTTTGAAGGCAATTTCAGCGATTGTTGTTAAAGTGAAAAACTGATTTCTGTGCAGACTGTTTTCCCAGATCTGGGATCTTCAGGGTTGAAATCAGCCCCTCCAAATTTTTGATGGTGTTTTAGATCTGGATTCTTATCTTATTCACATGTGTGTCAGATTCCCAAAAGCACCTCTGGGGAGCATTTAAGAACTGTTCTGTGTTTACAGGAAAGGGGCAGGAGCACCCACATGACTGCGCAGTCTCGTATTTATCCAGTGACTCAAAAGCCCTGACTTGGCAAAGTCTTTGCAGATTTTTCAAGACCTTCAGTGGTGAGCTTTCCTTGTACAGACACAGAGATCCCCTGCCCACCACAATGCCCAGGCATCAAGGTGATCTCCTCACTCCTGGATGTTTTCACATCCCCCAGGTTGCACCCTGCAATCCCAAATGGGTGAGCAGTGCCTCAGGGATGGACCCGTTGCAAACACCCCCAGGAGCTGTTTACATAGAGGTCTGTAAAATTATGCTGTGCTTAGCTCTCTTGGCCTCATCAGCTGGGAAAAGCTTGTGGGATCTCATGGCTATTCCAGCAAGGAGGAGAAAATGATGACACTGAGGAGGAATGCAGCTCTCAGCCAAGGCGGTGGGCACTCTCCCTTGCTGCTCTTCTCCAGCACGTGCTCCCACACGCGCTCATGCCAGGCTTCCAGCCTCCTTCTGCTGAATTCTCCTCCTTTTTCACAGACCCACAGGCTCCTGACACGTGTGTTCCCCACGTGTCTGGGGTGCTGCCACGGGGAGAGGGCTGTGGCTGGGTTAGCTGTTGCCTTCATGGAGGGAATCAGTTATTTCTTGCTCTTTTCTTGAGCGGCGTGCAGCAGGCTCACAGGAGCAGCTGTCTGGATGAATATTTGCCCAAATCATCACACTATCTAGCAGTTAGCCTGCAAAAAGGCCCGACACCATTTGTATGGTAATGGAAGGCTTTCTCAGAAATGTTTTGGAATCAATCAGCTAAACTAATAAGATTTTATGCAAACCAATCTCTTTCTTTAGATCAGGGTGGTTGTTTTTGGTTTGGGGTTTTTTTTTGTTGTTTGTTTGTTTGTTTTTTTCTTCTGGAGTAGAGGGTAAGGGCTTTTTAATAAATGCAAATTGATATTTCAATGAAAATGGAAATGAGAGAAAAAGTTCATTGCCATGTTAAAATGCTGTGACTTTGCTTCAGCAGCAGCTCTATGTGTGATTCTCTGCTCATCCTCCAGCAGCCACACAGACATTGTGGGGTGCTGAGGCTTGGTGCAGTGAGGAGAAAAGCCTTCTTCCACCTTCACGCTGTAGTGAGACACCAACTGGGTCGGGCTTTTCATGACCCCAGCAAAGCTGTGGTCTCTCCAGTCCTGGAGCTCTGCAGAGGGTCACAGCCAGCAGGCTGTGGATGAGTGGGCTCAGGCTGTTATTGCTCATTTCTGCTGTGAATCAGCTGCTCCATACTCTGTAACTTGAGCTTTTTGTACCTCTCCAGCAGGAATTGAGAAAAGTAAAGGATGAGAAGCACTCAGAAATCTGATTTATGTTGTGTGCTTGAAGCTCTCTGCTTTTATGGTAAGTGCTTTGCACTGAGAAATTGCTCACTGCACTCACCTACTACCAAGGGCTTTTGCTGCTAACCCTGAATGTTTTCTCACTTGGGACAAGGACGAGGTAACTTTCTTGGCCCAGATCCCACCTGCCTCACTATAACAGGGCCTGAGAGGTGACAGCAGGAGAGCTGCATGGAGCATGGACTGGCTGAAATTGCTGCAGTCAATCATTTAGCTGTTTTCTTGTTTATATTTAAAAACAAAAAATAATTTAAAAAATAAAGCTTTGACCAGTCTGTAGATATGGTGATATTGCTGGAAGTACTGTTTGAGGAGACTCAGGCTAGTGAGAGTCAGGCATCCAGGGGGTTTTCTGTTGAGAAACTCTATGAGGCTGAATCTGAGTTTGGAGCAGCAGGGTTTCAGGTTTGTCCATCCTGTCTAGCAAAAGACAACAAATGTACGTGGCAGAGAGGTGTGGTAAGTCCCCAAGGCCTTGGAGAGCATCCTCCACCAGCATGAACATGCTTGAGCATTAGGCTTCTGGGACCATACACCCATGAGCCCTGTTGCCAGATGCTGTTTGAACTTGTTATCAGTGTAAAAGCATAAAACAAAAAAAGCATACATAGAGGTGTAGTGAAGAGGTCTTTTCCTCATTTACTGGTAGGTGATACCAGCAAGGTATGCAAACAGCAATGAGGAAAGGCAAATATGCCAAGATGACTTGTGGTTCCTTGGGAAGTCCCAAAGAATCTTGAATGAGCAGTAAAGAAAACGAGTGATTTTCTACCATGCTGGACTTGACCTTGTGGTATTCTGTGACTCTGGGTGCAGCAACGGCCACAAAAAGAGGAGTCAGCCTGGTGTCAGGAGGGACACGTTTCGACAGGTTAAGGAAAGCAAGTAGCAGTCAGTGTCCTGTCACACTAACTCTACCTGCCAGTGTCTTTAATCAATCAGTGTCATTGCT
>VYZU01036021.1:0-30869 GCA_013401355.1 Ceyx cyanopectus
TTTGAGCTAAACTTGTTGGACTTTCCAAGGATGGAGTTACACTGCCAAGCTACTCTGGTTTCTGCAAAAGACTATTTTTGGCAGTGCAGAAGAGCATTTGTCAAACCATGAAATCAGGTAAAAAAACTGAATTTAGCCACACAAGTCAGTTTGCAAGCTACTCTGTTTTTGCCAAAACAGATTCACTCTGCCAGCTTCAGAAGGAACTTCCCATGAACTTCATCACAGCTCTACCCAAAATAAATCAATTAACAGTATAAATTCCCCATCAAGGGAACCATCTTCAAAGAGCAAATGAAAATTGTTAAGATTTAAAGGTTTTTAGTTAAAAAAAAAAAAAAAAAAAGGTTGTGAGCTCTACAGAGCTGAGTTCAGTTCCTCCAACATCACCACTGACTTTTTGAGGCAGAGTTCTCATCCCAGAAAGCACAGAAACCCATCCAGAGCCACTGCCATGAAGCCATGGAGAGCAGGTTTGGATTCAGAGCACTGTGCAACAGATCACATTTCATTTTGTTGACTGAATCACTGCATATTTAGTTTCATTTTACAATAGTATTTATTTTTTTTTAAAAAAAAAGAACTATACAGAAGTTCTGTAATCTCACAGGAAGAAGGGTACTGAGCCCACAGGATGTTAACTAACCTGCAGAGTCTGAGTTCAGCTATTTATAGGATCTCCCATAAAACCAAACTGACAGTTTCATGCAGTAGTTTCTGAAAGCTGAAAGCATCTCAGTGGCACTCACCCAGCCCCTAGCAAACAACGAGCCAGAAATGTGCACTCATTTGGAGCACAAAGTGCTTGGGTGAACTCAGAGCCACACTTTTCCCCACCCAACACGTTCAGCACCTTGCAGCAAAATGATATTGGGGGGCCACTAACAATAATCAGGGAAGGATCCTTCCACATCACTGGTAATAAAAAAATCAACACCTGTCAGATTTCATGGATTCCTCAAATCAGCAGCAGGATTAGGTGGTCACAAATGTGGATGAACTGACACCATCAATCACAGCTACCCTCTTTTCCCTGCCATCCCTAATCTGTCTAGGTATTTTCCTCTCCTCTCTCAGGCAAATTCCTCACTGCCATTCTTTGTTGCATGGGCCAGGGTACAAACCCCAGGCAGGATCACAGAGCCTGGGCTCCCTCCCCCTCCCCAGCAGATTGTGAAGTGTTTATGACCTGGCTCTTAGGGCTCTAGAGGTGCTGAATGGCCTCTCCCCCCTGCACCTCAGCTCCTGATGGGCAGCCACAGACCAACTTCTAGCCGGTTTGGTCCGTAGTTGTGGATTTTATTGCCCAGTTTGTCTCTTCAGCTCACATTTGTAAGCTCCAGAGTAGATTTTTCCCTGGGTAACACTCTGCAGCTCAAAGAACTCTCCTTGTTTTTATTACATCCTTAGTGATTAAAGGGATATTTAAACCTCACAGTGCTCCCTGCTGTGAATATAAAAGCCCAGCATCATTTTGGAGAGATGTGTTTAGAAAAATAAATTAAAAATTAGCCCTTCTATAGTGGACAAATGCTCCTGAGTTGTTAAGAACATCAGGCACTTGAGTGATTTAAATACACTGGTTGCAATTCCTTGAGAAACCAAAGGACCACGCATGGCTTTTTGCTGCCCAGTCACACACACACAAGTCCCACTTGGGCTGAGGGACAGAGGTGTGTGATGACTGCATTATACTGAAAACTGGATTTCATCCACTTAGGGACAAATAACTTAATTTTCTTCTCCTCTCTAGCCTAGCAATCACTGACCACACACACATAACAACCACCATCCTGAAAAACATAATCTTTGCTTTGATGGTGGCAAAACTGTTTTGAAATGACTGGTACTTCACAGCCTCATCTACACTTGCTGAGCAGCTGTAAATAAAAACAACAGGATGACATCAGTGAACCCAAAATATTTCCAGTGCTGCTGGGAAGAGCAGGCAGGAGGACATCCAAGTTCTGACAGCAAGCACAGGGGAGATGGTCTCAAGAGTGGGGTCACTGCTTTGCCACCCCTTGACACTGCAGCTTGGTGGTTGAAGCTTCTGCAGGGGCTGCTGCCAGGGGAGGGGAGTCTGCCTGCCCCCCAGCTTTGGACTGAGCTCCCCACAGCCCTCCCTGCTGCCTGTGCTGCTCAGCAGGACAAGCTGCATTGTTATAGGGTGCAGGGAATGTTCCCCCTTGCAGTTACAATAGGACCTCGTGCCCCATCCTGAGCTTCCACTGGTGCTTAGGCCTGAGGCACTTGGGCTGATTTTACCTGCCTCCACCAGGCAAGATCCTGAATCTACACCAGCATTTTGGCCACGCAGAAATATTCTGCAAACAACAGTATCACAGCAGTAGTGTCTTCTGCTTTGGCAATGTGTTCCCTTGATGTTTATATAGCCACAGGAGACCATTCAACAATGGCAACGTGTTAATTCCATTGACATTATCTCTCAAATTCAGTCACAGGCGTTGCTGAATTCTCTTTTGACATAGCTCTTTCATCTAAAAGAGAGCAAGGCAGGACATAATGGATGGCTACTAACATATTGGTTACAAGACACAGGAAATTTCAGCTGGGGAATGGGAAAAACTGAAAAATCCAAGTCTTGATTAGAAAAAAAATTAAAAGATTTGCTTTTTCTGCACTGAATTATCACAACTTCTTAGCAATCAGAGCTAAGGACTCTCCAAAAAACTGAGCATGTCCCACACTTACCGGAGCAGAGACTTGTTTCTTCTAAGACTGTGCTCATGGGAAGCTCTGTGTTACTCACCATGACAAAAATTCCAGTGACTTTCTGAACTGCTCTTGTTTAACTCAGAAATGGAAGCACTTCCTAGTAGATATTAATATTCATTCACTCAGAATGAAGAACTATAGTTCTAACTAAAATTCTAAACAATTTAAGATACATGACCAGTAAACATCACCAGTTCTGCTGCCCCTGTTCTGAAAGCCACAATTCACTAGAACCACTGTGGCTGGGAGAGAAAAGCTGCTAAAGAAAATTATTTTCTTATAAACCCCGTGCCCCAGGGACCACACTAAGAGAGGCAGCACTAAATGGAACTTCATTTTGTGAACTTCATTTTCAATGGCTCTTCCTGGAACTCAGGCAGGTGACAGCAGTTGCTCTCTAAAGTTCACCTATAGCCACCCAAATTTCAGGAAGAGTTAACTGGGGAATTCTGACTTCCTAGCACTGCTCTCAAATTAATGAAGTACAATTTTTAAACTATCATTTGTTCCTCTTCACTCTGGTTGACTTGCTACCAGAGACACTTCCACCTTCCTTTGGCCTTTTGCATTTTCCAGTGGCTAACTGTAAACTTGTGATTTTTGCAAGTACTAAGGAAGTGAAGTCTGTTCATTTTAAAGCATCTGTTTAATAGTAATTTTAGTAGGTCAGTGAAGAAATTGCAGTAATCTGGGGTAAACACGAGGTACTGGAGTCTTCAACGAAACCAACAGGAGTCATTTATATTTAGGTACCTTGTTGAATCAGGCACAAATTCTCCAAGAAACACTGTCCTCCTTCTCTTTCCCTCCTTCCCAGCAGACTCTCTGCACTTGGAAAAAACACTTGCATTTTTTCCTGTTCTTTACAGCTCCTTTTCCATTTGTCTCCCCCAGTCCCAGACACACGACAGTTGCTGCTCTGGGCTGGCTCTGTACCAAGCTGTCATTGCTGAAATGTGACCATGCACACACACTGGGCACTGGAACACCAGAATAAATATTTGTGAGCTTCAGTGAAATGGCAAGAAGCTCATCTTTCCACAGATGCAGCAGCAGAGGATGCAAGCACACAGGACTGACTCTCTCTTGCATGGTAATTGAATTATCAACTGTATGGGAGTGAACTCCCTATGTGAGACAGCAGCATCTCCTGAGCAGCCATCTGAGCTATGTGCAGTTGTTAAAGGACCTTGTGTCTGCCTCTTGGCAGCTGCCACTGCACATGGCCAGCAGCTCAGCACCAGCTCAGCACCTGCCACCCCAGCTCACAGGGCTGAGGGGAGGACTCTGAGGGATTAAACCACTCTGAGGCTGCTGGCTTTCTAGCAATCCTGCACTGCTTGACACTGAGAAAACCTGCATTATTAGCAGCTCCCCAAAAGTCCAGGCTTGGTGAAACTTGCAGTTGCAGGAGACTGCTCAGCTCATGGGAAGATTGGTTTGAGACAGAGCACCAGGGTGCAGCAGGATCACAGCAGCCACTGCACTCAGCTCATTTGCCTTCTGCTGCAGACTTGCCCATCTCCTCACAGCTGAGATGTGAACTGACAGCACTGCTCAGGTGCCAGGGGCTGGCACAACCTGAAGGCTTCTTCATGCTGGCAAAGCAAGCAGACCCCTGGGCCCAGGTCACCAACAGAACCTCCTTGGCAGCAATACTTCACAACGAGCATCCCGAGCTGTTATGTGCAAGGAAGGCACGGTGAAGAATCCCCTTGTGCCACTGCTGCTGGCTGTGAGGCAGCAGCCCCAGGCTCTTTGATTTGCTCCCAGGAAAGCCCATTTATTAGGAAGCAGCTCCAGCAGTGCTGTCTGTTGGGGAGTCAGAGCAGCCCTGTTGGTTGAGCTCACATTGATCACAGCACTGCAGACTGTTTTACACCCAGTAACTTCCACTGGGAATTGATAAACCTTAGGGGTTCTTTGTTCTTAATCCACTCTAAGTCAATGGCAATCCAGTCCACAGTCCTATGGGACAGATTCCCACACTGAAACTACTCCTTTCTGACACTCACACAGCAGGGTGGGTTTTCCATGCACAAGTTAAGCCTCGGGAGTACATCTAGTGCCAGCTCTTAAGGGGAAAAGAAAATGTTCACTGCAATCTTACTGGAGGAGTCACATTTGATATATACTGAGGCATTTAGAAAAGAAAATGTGACTCTTCATACATTTTAAGGAAGTAAAATCTCTAGTGGGACTCACAAGGAATACTTGAAAGCTTTATATGCTCCTAAAATGTCCTTTGCTAATTGTTGCTGAACAACTAGAGGATAGTTCATGCAGTGGATGTTTGCAAATGAAACTCACTGGGGTTTTCTGTCTGGTGAACTGCTCTCTGTGTCTGTCAAACACCTCGGAGATGTGAAAACATGAGTGTGGAGACAGGTTCTGAAGTCACCTGTAGCTCTACGCAACAATTCAGCATCCTCACAGCAAGCACTACAGCTAAAATACCTTTGGCCTACTACAGGGCCTTTCACTCCAGTTAGAATAGTATCACTGGCTAAAATTAAATGAATACTGTTCCAATCTGGCTCTCTTACGTGTATACCATAGATTCACTTCGTTTATATTTTCTTTATACTGGAATTCCTTGGTTTTCTAGGGTTTCTGAAAGAGAAGGGAGAGAAAAAATAGGCTAAGAAATCTATCTATGTCTAATCCAAGAGTAAAACTACTTTTTACCATATACATTGATTTGATTTTAGGCAGTTTCCTTCAGTGTGACAGGGTGCTGAGAGGCTTGTGCTCCTCCCCCTGGGGTGATACCATGGGATGCTTCAGTCCCAAGCTCCATGCACAGTCACTCAGTGGTGCAGGTGACTCCCAGATGCAGGCAGGGGAGGGATTTTGCATTTCCCTGGGTAGGAGCAAGGTGACTGCAGCACTGATCTTGCCTCCTGCCCACTTCAGGTAACACTGATTCTTCCCAAGCTTCAGACCTACCTGCTTCTTCTTTTCATACACATTTTTGCCCCTAAAAAAAGAGAAAAATTAATTTTTTTTCTTTAACAAAACTATCTCAAAACACTTCAGATCTATGAGTTTAGCTCTGGGGCTCAGTGATGGGTACAAAGCCCATGCCATTGCAATGAGGGATTGACACTGGCAAAGCAGAAAGCATCAAGTCCTCTCACACAAGGCTGTCAGAAGCTGCTCTTCTCTCCCCCACTGTCATGTGCTGCACATTAAGAGAATGGGAAGCACACAGTGAGCTTTTTAGAGGGGATTTAAAAAGCAAGTATACAGTGGATCTGTTTTCCTGCTAAGTTGCATTATTAAAGGTAATATTATTTTTTTTTTGCCATGGCCAGGAACATGGGACAGAATCCTGTAAAGACATGATGGGGATTCTCATTCCCTCTGCTTTGAATCAACTATAGATATGATGAAAAGGACATGCAGTACAGTAGCAGAAAGCCCTTACAAGTCAGGTCAAGAGCAGCAACATAATTTAGTCTTTCAGAAGTGTGAAGATAGATCCTGGTCATCCATTGTAGGGATTGGTGTATGGTCTGGGTTGGTTTCTCCCTTCTTTTGTTCTTCCCCCCATCCCCTCCTTTATTTTTGCCTTTTTCTTCTCTGTCCTAGTGCCCCCTCTAGTGCTACCAAAGCAGAGGGTGTAGCTCCCAAATGCCATGGGATAACTCTGGGCACACAGCCACACAGAGATGACTTCACAGCCTGGAGATCACACTCCAGCCAGACCTGACACATCCCTTCTTCTTACTGATAAATGACATTTTATTGAGGATTTCTCTGTCCATAGGATAGAAAAACATGTTAAACTAACATGAAAAAAAACCTTCCCTGAGGTATCAGCACCACTCCAACACCTGATCCCACCCTGCATGGTCAGACTCAGGCTGCTCTCACCTGGCCCCTCTGCTTCCATTCAGTCCATTCTGTCTCCTCATCAGCTTTGGCTGCCACTGCCTTCCTCCTCTTTCCCTGCTCCCTTCCTCCCTGACCATATGGTGTTTATTTTGGCTGCAGAAGACATTAATTTCATTATTGATGAGGAAATCTCATTCCAATTAAAAATAAAAAACACAAAGAGACAACAACTGATGGGAGATGCTCAGTAGCTCCTTCATTTCGAATGTTATGAAAACAAATGTTATTAGCTTTCCAAGAACAGCATTTTTCAGTGGGCAGAAGTCACTAATGACAGCTGTGCCCAACAAAACTCAGTAAAACACTAGTCCTTGCCTCAGATAAAGTCTCAGTGGGATTAGCCACACATAGATGAGATATAATCCACACACAGATGAGGAAATCCCTGTGTCAGGACATGGATGTGCACTCTCAGTGCTGGGCACACCTTAACAAGGGTCACTAGTGCCAGGGATCTACCAGCACATGTCCAAATGATGCTCTGGAACAGCACAGGGAGTGTATCAACTATCCACAAATTACTCACAAAATCCAACTCAAATAATTTTTCTGTTTGCACTGGAACAAAAAAGTTTTTGCTCTTTGCCTGGGAGTCTTTACAGTTTAACTTTTCAGTCGTCAAAAAATATTTTACTTTTTTTATCAGTTACTGCAAGGAAAAAAAAATGTACTAAAAGCTTTTTAGTCACAGGCCTTACCTTGAAGTTTACTTTAGGCACCAGACATTCCTCTCCCTACATCTTCCCAGGGAAAAACCAACCCAACCCCAAAGCCTTACGAAGGCAATATAATCAGTAGTGCCATTTGTGGTTTTGGCACACTGGACACGTGGCAGCACCAAGATTTCAGCAGCTCAGGGGTTGTGTTTACACCTGACAGGCACCTTGTTTAATTGGTTGAAGTCCTTGGCTCTGCCTGGGCTGCAGGCTGTGCCAGCCAGGGTTAGACTGAAACCAAAGAAACCATTTAAAGTCATTCATAGATAACTGCATTTTTGCCTGGAAAATGCAAAAAGATTTCTACTGCCAGGCTTCAGAAGATGCTCTGTGAAGTGACCACTTGTTTGCAAGTATTGAAGTTCTTGCTCCAAGTACCTTCTGGGGTAGTTCAGACAGACAGACTCTGCTTCCAGTCATCCATCTTCACCCCAGGAGCTGTACTTACTGAGGGATGGTTTCACACAGGAGAAGAATGGCTCCTCCAGCATCCATCAGAGCAGAGGGCAGGGTCTGCAGGAGAACCATGAGCAGAGGGCAGGGTCTGCAGGTGTTCCATGAGCAGAGGGCAGGGGTTGCAGGAGATCCATGAGCAGAGGGCAGGGTTTGCAGGAGGTGCCTGTTGAGCTTCAGAAAGTTCCTGACCTTGAGGGAAAAACTCTTTCAGCTACCCGAGAGCATAATGGGAATAAAAGATCATAGATTAATCATTTATCCTTTTTTTTTTTTTTTTTTTAAGGAATAGGAAGAGTTTTAAATACAGGCTAAAAAGGAGTTGTGTAGTTTGAAGATTAAAATGAGTTTAGAGCAGATCAGCAAAGTTCAGCTCTCTCTGCTGACAGGAACAGTTTCATTTACTGTTCTAGCTTTCCTACATCAGCAAAAAATCAAAGCCTCCAAAAGTCAAAAGCAAGCTCAAAAGCAGGCAATATAGCAATGTCTGGAGAAAAAAACAACCAACCAACCAACTAACCAACCAAGCAACCAGCCTAACACCAAGGAATCTTTAAGAATAATGAAAACCCACCATTTTCAGTGACCAGATTCAATTAAGAAAATCAAATGCTCTGTCTTCATACATCAAACCCATGATGCAAGTGTAGAACTAAGAATTTAAATGTGATCTCAAAGTTGCATTTTAGTTATATTATGTATTTAATAATATATATTAGCCAAAATGCCTATGGAGTCTATTTAATTTGGGTGAAAGAGCCCTATTCAAAATGACATCCTTCAAGCTCTCCTAAGAAATTGACTCCTTTTTTCCTTTGCTATTTTCTAAAAAGTTAAAATTCTGATATCCCCAGCTAATTATCCTGTTCCCAGTGCATGATGCACAGTGTACTATGCACTGCAGGTAGAACTCCTTACACCAGATTAAAGAGCAAACACTGAAAACTTAGCACTACTGAAAATACCCATTTGCTTTCACCATTAATTACCTGATCTTCTGCACAGCAGCTGCATCCAGCTCCCCCATCACCTGCAGTATGTGAACAACTGACACCAGCAGCTGCTGGTACATCCAAGATGGACACACTGCTTGCTTCTAATGACATGATGTTCACAACGACCCAGGTATGAGAATAAAGTTGCAATACAAAGTTTGATCTTCTTTTTATCCACCCACGGTACACTGACCATTCTCACAGGGAATGAGAGCAATCAATCAATGCTAATTGGTACAGCCAAATATTCTGGGTGGTCCCCTTGTGTTGTTCATCAGCATTCCAAGCCAGGCAGGTGGAGAAGAGCTCAGGCCACATCTCAGCAGGGCAGTGAAGCCATCACCCTGGCTGAGCTGGGGGCTGGGTCACACAGGACTAACCCTCCCCCAAGAAGAGCCTTCCCCTCCCACCCCTTCCTCTTACCTTCTTCTGCAAGCATTAAAGAGCAGGACTTTTTGCAGCCCCGTGGCACCATGCCCCCTGAGACACCAGAGACAGCAGTACAGTTCAACTTTATTAGAAAAAAACCCAAAAGTTGATACAAAGCTCTGCATTTTACAGAAACCCACCTCCCCCAAACACAGAGACCCAACACTGCAAGCTGTATGCATTTCTTTTCCACAGACATACATATATATATGTCCATCCACATATATATATGTGTGTGGGAGCATGTGTGTGCATATATATAGTGTGATGTATTTGTTGTTTTTTTTTTTTTGCATGGTTTGCATTTATTTTACAAAGTTAACATTCAGTAGAAAAAAAAAAAAAGGATCTTTGTTACCATTTTCTCATATAAATAACTGAGTAGTCCCTCTGCAGATAGATAAAAAAACACCTTTTTGTGTCATTCTGTAAAAAACAGACATTATTGAAATGGTATTGAAATCTTCCAAGTTTTTCAATACCACCATAAAAATATCATCTAGCCCCCAGTTCAAAATGCTTGTCCAAGGCATTAGGAGAGAAAGGACTGTAAGACAATTCTGGCAAGATCAGTTCTTGAAGCCAGCTTTCAGGTAGCTCATTTTGGCTGAACCTCACACACTGGTGTCAAACGAGCACAAGCAGAAGGCCAACAACATCTCTGTCTGCCTGGAAAAGCTGCTGCTTTGCCTGTTGTCACTCAGATTCCAACAAAGCCCCCAGCAGTGCCAAGGAGCTGATTGACTCTGGGCTCACCCTTCTTGCCCCACAACAAAGCCACAGACCTTCTTGATGTCATGAAGCAGCTCAGGAAACTCTTCCTACTCCAGAGGAGCTGCTGAACTAACCACGGCATGGCTAGACAGACAGGTTGCTGAATTACTGGGAGAAAAACTTAACTAATGCAGAAAGACAACTGAAAGGAAGAAGATGCTATAGGGAAGAGCTGCTGGAGTGGTTCCCAAGACTGGCTGGAGGAAGCAGGAGTACAGTGGAGAGATATGAACTGCAGCTCAAAACATCCTTGTGTCTACTGAAGGAAGGTGACAGCGTGGTCCAGATTCCTCCACTGCCTGGTAAACAACCATCCTCTTTCCATGAAGCACCATGAGGGTGAGAATGGCAAGGGTTCTGAAGGCAACACAAGTGGCAGTGGTGATAACAGAGGTGATGAAACTGAGGAACACAATGATGCCATTGAATGGAGAGCAATGCCAACAGAGATGCTGCAGCTGGCGAGGGGCTGGCACAAGGAGAATGGTGATATGGTTGGTGCTGATGATGGTCAGAATTCATTCATATGTCCATGTAGTCATCATCTTCATCAGTATCACTTTCCAGGGAGGACTCCTGGCTTGAGGTCTCTAAGATTTCCAAAGCTGGCTGACAAAGGCTCTCCTTCTTTACATTCGCTGCAGACTGAGCAGACAAAATAGCAGACTGATCCCAAAAAGAGAGAGAGAGAATAGATTGCTGAATAGTCAGGATAAACCCATGATTGCAGGGATAAAAGCCCATCTGCTTGCTACTCCTTCACATTCAACAGCTCTCCTACTTCTACCAAAAACACTGCATCTTCATGTCAACCAACAGAACCCTTTCCAGCAGGCTTCCCCACAGCCCATGTTCTGGTGGCTTCCACTGACCTGAGACTGCAGTGGCTGCACCAGCTCCCTCACCTATTCCTGCAACTCCTGCTAATTCCCTCAGGAGAAGGGTAAGGAGCAGGAGGCTGTGACTACACCCATGGCCAGTACTGCCTCAGTCCTTCAAAACTGGATCCTGCTGATACCACCTAGCATTTGCTTCCACTACTTCCACTACCTCTGATCACGAGCTGGGGACAGCAATTGTTACTCCTTTCATATAAGTATTTTTTTTTTTTTGAGGGTAGAATTAAAATAAAACCAATAATCTAAAAAAAAAATATATAGAAAATTACTGTTTCCCTTTGATTACCTTTAATTTTTGCTTGGTCTCTTCTGAAATGCTGCCCTTTGGAGAAAGGAGGGTGGGAGTGGGTGGAGTGACAGTGATCTCAGGTGGAAATTTGGTGACAGATGAAGGTATGAAAAGTTTTGGCATGTTGGGCAGAATGCGAGTTTTTACTCGGGTGCCATCTGGCTTGTTCTGCTGGCTTCCCAAAGTCTGTGAACTGGAGCTGAGTTCAGGCTTGGAACTGGAGGCTAAACAGAAAATAATCAGAGAAGACATGTTAGGAAGCTCTCTAGGATTTCAGATGTCCAAGAGGGAAGAGTTCATGGTCAGAAATATGGCTGCTCCAAAGGCCCTGCTTTAACTAGGGCTCAGAAACAGAAAGTGCCTCAAGAACCTGTAACTACTACCACTGGAAACCAGTGAGAAATGAACAAGAAGCCTTACTGGGCATCAGAAACTCCATCTGCCCGAGCAGGACAAGTGGCAGCACAGCACTGACCCACCTCTGGCTAGTCAGAGGCTGCCACCAACACCCCTCTGCCCCTTGTTTCAGATGCCATCACCTCACCTCTGCATTCTCTAACTGCCTCTCCACTCTGTCTCACCACCAGTACAGCTGCTTGGCTCAGGAGTTCATTTCTTCCACTGCAGCACTGCCTCTCCAATTATTGAGACAGCAACTCCTCAACAGCTTCAGAAAATTCGATGGTAACATACTCATCAAAGTTTTCTCATTGCTCTCTTCAAATCCTGCCATGAAAATCTCCTTGGTGAGTTTCTGCCACTTTTTCCCACACCAGTGACTATCATTTCCACATTCTTCCCACTGTCTCTGCTTGTGGCCTTCACATTTGCTCAGGCAGGGCTCATCTCATGCAGTAAAGGACCCAATCCCTCCTGAGGCACCACCACATGACAGAATGATACCCAATTCACATCAAAAACTGAGGATGTGTTGATTTCTTACTAATAATGCTGATTCATATGGAGTTGCAGTAGAGCTAAGGGCTGTAGAATGGAATTGTATGTTCTCAGCTGTACACAAGAATGTCAGAACTGCCACAGGAGATGAGCACACAACCTTCCATCCCCTCCATGGGCAGGCACTCCATGTACAGTGTGGAGCAGCAGCAATGCTGCAGCCATCAGACAGAATGATCTGCCTCTCACAACTAAGGGCAACCAAGATAACCCAAACATCTAGATTATATTTGCCTGAAATACCAAGTGTTCCATGTTTTCAATTGAACACCAACTCCTACTTGTCTTGGGGAGGGGGCAGAGGAGGCCCAGAAAGCATGAAAGTGATGCTGGTTTTTATGTTTCTACCCAGTGAGTCAGGTTTTGTGCAAAATCATTTCCTTCTGCCAACTCTTCCAACAAAGTGTTGTCACATTGCACTCTGCAAGACTGCAAGCATTAGAAAAATTCTACCTTAAAGGATGCACAAACTACCCAGCAAGGCTTTTGGTTTGGCTTTGGTGCAGTGGTATTTAGTGTGTGAGTCATGCAGCAGGAAGGATGGCCATTCAGGGACAACAAGGCACTTTCCCAAGCAGCAGAGACACTGCCAGGAGTGTCTCTAAACTCTGGAATACTTGACTGGAAGGCAGGCAGAGAAACTGAGGAATATGAATCATGACTATCCAATCAATCCCTGACCTGCAGCTAACCACCCACTTGCAGAATTGTCTGAAGCTCCTACCTGGGGTACAAACATGGCCTGGGTTTGTGCTGGTCACTGATTCTACCTGCCAGCAGACAGGCTCTGGAGATGGTGCCACAGTTGCCATTTTCAGCTGCTGACACAGCCTGGACTCCTGCTGCTGAAATCCAAGCCCCTCCAAAGGCACTTCAAGCTCTTCTTCCTCTTTAGTAATAAAACAGAATTCACAGATTAAGAGACATCCTGATCTCTCTCCCAAGCCCCACTCCTTTTGCTGTCTAACCCACTGGGAGAACACTTTTATAACCCAAGCCAAGCCTGGAGATGTCTGAGTGAAATGGAACTCTGTGAAGCTGAGGCAGCAGCACCAACTTTACACACTTGGTGTCAACTCACATGCCTAAAACCCCCCTGTTAGTTAAAAAAACAAAGCCAGTTTCATGGGTGGACATCCCTGCACACCTGTAGGAACAAAACCCATGCAACTGCCCTGGAGATGTGAGGGTTGCAACATCTGCTGTAGATGTGGAGCAAAATCCACCCCCCTCAGTGGACAGCCAGCTGTGGACAAGGGGTCCCTCTCCTACCTGCAGCCACAGGTACATGTTACACTCAACTTGCTGGTAAATCAGATTAATTGCTGTGAATATCCAGTAAAAGGGTCAAATCTGCTTTTTATCAAAGAAATATCAAGTTATTCTAAATACCCACTTTTCATCTAAAATTCCCACCTTCTGCTACTCCAGAACTGGAGCTGCTTGTCACTTGGAATCCATGCCTGTGTCTGTCCAATCTCTTTATTAGCTACCAGCTGCATCTGCTTTTAAATGAATGCAGTGTTAAAGCAGTTTCCTTCCACAGAGAACTGCACACTGTACAGAACAGGAGTAATTTGCACTGAACACTGAGAGCTGCTGGTGCCCTTTCTGGGAAGGGCAGGCTGAACCTTTCAAGGCTATGGACACACAAAAATCCTCTTCTTCTCTAATGAAAAATGCAGATATCCTTGCAACACAAAGGGCTGCCCAGTCTAATTGGAATCACCTTCCATCCACAGAGGGCTAAGGTGTGCCCAGGCAGCACCCAGCACAGACGCAGCCTGGCACCCTCCACACCTCTCTGTCCATGCTCTACACTAATTGAGCATTTTGACAGTGTGATGTCTTAAAAAAGGAATACATATTTCAACTTTTCTTCACTGGAAAAATCCTCCCACCCCCTCAAGTGTTGAAGACACTTCTCCATCATCATCAATGTGGATAAGAGCTTGGAATTTACCATGGCAATAATTCTCTTACACAAGAGTTCCCTTTGAAGCTGAAAAGCTTGGTAAAGTCAGATTCACTGCAGTTGGAGAGATGCAACTCTTCAAATCGAGTTTATTTTCTAGAGTTCTTGACTAATTTGGACAGAAAAAAAGACTTACCAAAGCATGCTCTTAAGTTCTTTCATCCCCTAATTTTCCCTGGTAAAGCAGCCACCATCTGAGCTTGCAGCTGACAATCTAAGCCTCAGGAGAAAGGAGTTTGCCTGTAAGGAATTCTGCCCTAGCTCCACCATGGAAAGATCACACATGACAGCTCAAATCCCAGCAGCTTCTGGTGTTCCATCACCCTCATTCCCAGCACTGCACACTTCTCCATGGATACTCCAGCTCAGGAACAGCACAGACTGAGCTGCAGGATCCTCCTCAGCCCCTGCTGTTCTCTGGGGTATTCACCTGGCCTTCACTCCAGCCACAGGGGTGATTTCACCCCATGCTGGAGGCTCTGACCCTGCCACTCCCCAGTGTCTGACCACAAGCTGCAGCCAGAAGCCTCCCACACTGCCATGGCTACAGGACACTCCAAGGTAGGAAGAAGCTCCAGCAACATCTGAGGAAAAGCAAGGTGAAAATGGTGATTTCAGAAGATCACTAGGAAGCCAACTCCCTTTGAACTAGCTCCAGCACTCCAGAATCACAGGCTATCTAGGGTAAGTACCAGCAGATTCTTTCTTACCCACCAGTACAAACCAGTAACTCCTTCAGCAATCCAATTCTATACCCAAACCAGCTGCAGCTCCTCCAGCCTCAGCTGTGCTGCTGAGGGAGGACAGTTTGGTATGTGCTCAACTGCACAATTGCATTAGGGACTTATTAGCTCTCCAGTCAGAGCCAGAGCTCTGATCTGCATTAGTGTTTGATGACAAAACTCTGCCTCTCGTGCTGCTGGCAATCCCTGTTTAATTGTAAGATAGCTCAGTGCTTAACTCAGCTGCTCTGCTTTATTTTGACTAAAGCCCCACTGAGCAAAGCTCTGTGGAGCAGAGGAAGATGTCAGGAGGCTGGTGCCAGGAGCAGTCAGCACAGCTCCATCTTCCCACCCCAGAGCTGCTTTGCCTAAGTTCTGAAGAGCCAGTTTTATAGTGCAGTAAAATTAGATTTAATTGCAATGAAATGATGTGTCAGCCCCTTTTTCATGTAGAAGGGAATGCAAATGAAAGGGCAGCAGCCTGGCACACGGAGTGTGGATTTCTGCCCCTGCACTTCTGGGAACAACACTTGGGAATATTCTGTCAGGCTGTGTCGTGAGAAATCAAGAACCACTGTCTATTAATCAATCCCTTGCTGTCAGAGTTGTTAAAAACTGACAGTTCTATCCCCTGATTGGGTCATACACTTTAATTTTTAGGATTTTGCAGCTTTAATTTTTTTTTTCTAATTACTTGAGTGGCATTATTTCTAAGTGAAAAATAAAGTTTTAAAAAAAATAGAATTCTTGAAAATGACAATAACTGGCTGTTTCAGTTGTAAATATAATTTATACTTTAATATAGTGCACAAATATCTATTTTTTTCTTTTTTTTATATACTTTAATATAGTTCACAGATATATTTTATTTTTTTTTTTCATTATAGACAAAAAAAGGCAAAAGAGAGAAGGATAATCAAGAAGAAACACAGAGCTGGATCTCCTATCTTGCTATTTGTCCTGTGGAAGATGCTGTTAGAGCCACGAACACAACGTCCTAGTTTTGCTAATAAAAACTTTCCCCAGGGAGCTAGAGACTCCACTACCTGATAGCCTGCAGCAGTGCAGCAGCAGGCACACTGTGAGGGCTCAGTGACAGTTATCCAACCTTCTGGTTATTCCCAGTGCTGGGGCTGCCCTGGCAGGTCTAGTCACCCACCACGTGCCACAAGCCCTTCTGTGATTCCCGTTTCAGGACTGTGTAGTAGAGATTATTTTCCCACTTCTCAGATGTTGATGGCTCCCAGGTCACTGTCACTGTGTGTGGCACATTTTCTTCCAATTTAATAGGTCCAGGGGATTGTGGGATATCTGTCACATGAAGGCAAATAACATCAGAGATGCCCAGTACAGAACCTTAAAAAGTCCAGTCTATGTCTGGGGGCTGAGTAAGCACCCTGGTCATTAGAAGGGACAGAAAAAGTGATTCCCTCTTCAGTCACACAAGCTCATTTGCTAATAACTGCTGCTGGCCCTCCTACCTTCTCACCGACAGAGGCAGCCAAGGGCTGGTACAGCTAAACCTCTTCACCTCTTCAGGAGACAGCACATAGTGTTGTTATGACAATGATTAAAAGTCCTACCACCTGTTGTTAACTGACCTTACAAAGAGCACAAACCTTTCTCCTGTGGTTTGCACTCTCCATCTGTGTGACCTCCCCTTTTTAGGCAGAGTCACTCTGGGAGGAGCAGGGTCTGATTTTAATCAGTAGGTTGCTCTGTCCTGTAGAAGTGGCCAAGTGATACCACAAAGTGACCAGATTAAATCTAATGAAGCATTGTTCTCCTGCTCTCCCTGTGCCTGCACAGCTCAACTGCACCAGAGCTCACCTCGTTGCCTGCTGCCTATAGGCAGCAAATCTGGGTGTACAGAGATGAGTTACCTGTAATTCGAATTTGGAAGGTGAATGTTTCCCTTTTCCCCAATCCATTCTGGAGCTCAATGGTGTAGGTGCCGCTGTCAGTGAACTCAGCTGCTCCAACCAGCAGCTGGGTGGTACCATCCTTGGTGTTTATTGTAGCCCGGTTTGAAATAGGAAGACCATCCTTTAACCAGGTCACCACTGGATCTGGAGACCCCTGTTAAGAACAACACAAGTTATAGCCCTCTTGTTTTTGCCTCTAGATTACATCTTTACATCTTCAGTTTCATTGTGTCTAAAAATGAGCCAGTGTGTTCCTAGGTGGCCAAGGCAACCACCAGCATCCTGGCTTGGACACCAGCACTAGTGTGGCCAGTAGAACTATGGCAGGGATTGTCCCCCTGCACTGACCACTGGGGAGGCCACCCCTGGGATCCTGGGGTCAGTTCTGGGCCCCTCACTCCCAGCAGGACATGGAGGGGCTGGAGCGTGGCCAGGGAAGGGCCACAGAGCTGGGGAAGGGGCTGGAGCAGGAGTGTGGGGAGGAGCAGCTGAGGGCCCTGGGCTGGTGGAGCCTGGAGAGCAGGAGGCTCAGGGGAGACCTTCTGGCTCTGGCAGCTCCTGGCAGGAGGCTGGAGCCAGGGAGGGTCGGGCTCTGCTCCCAAGGGCCAGGACAAGAGGACCCGGCCTCAAGCTGCCCCAGGGGAGGCTGAGGTTGGAGCTGAGGAACAATTTCTTCCCCTGCAGGGCTGTCCNTCATTTTCTCTATTCCAGCTGCCTCCAGAGTGGTAGGAACCAATACAGCTTTTTTCCCCCATGCAGCACTTGCAAAGGCCATGGAAAACTTGAATTTGAGAGAGCTCAGAGTTTCCTCATCCACTGTGCTATGAAGTCACTGGAAAGACTGCACTGGAACACAGGCTGGTTCAGCTGAACACAGTCTGGTTAAGGATGCTTAAGAATTTATGGGGGCATCAGCCCCCAACAGTGAGACCACCCAGTTCACCCTGGGGTGCAGCAGGTACACCCAGTAGCCTTCCCTTGCACAGTTTCTTTCCCCACATCCATTCCAAATATTCAATTTCTTTCTAAAAAACCCACCACCAGCTCCCAGCTGCAGAAATGAGGATTTGATTTGAAATGCCAAGCTCAGGAAATTCCATTCAAAGCTCACACACAAACCCACGTGTTGAAAATTAAGTGTCAGGGTGATTCTGGAAGGCAAAAAGCTGCAGAACTTGGGTTCTGTGGGGCCCTGCAATGCAAGCAATGTAAGCAGTGTGGTGAGCAGGGGTTCACAGGGTGGTGTGCTGCTATCTTTAGTGCTGGGCTCCTGAACACAGAGGCCACTGTACATTTAGGAGGCAAAATGCCTCCTAACACTGGGCTCAGCTGCCACCCAACTGCACTCAACAGGTGGCTGCTCTCCAAGTGCTCCCTGTAATTGCCCACACCAATTCCCAAGCCACCAGCTCCCTGCAACAGCCCTGACAGAGGTGCTCATGTCCAAAGCAGCTGTGTCCTGGAGGAGCACAGAGTTGGCAACAAAACCCCCTCCAGCTCCACATTTTCTCTTTTGAAAGCAAAACTAAGTTTCAATTTAAAACAAACAAAAAAGAAAACCCAACTGTGGGCCTGGAGCAAAAAGACACCAGTTGGATATTTAGCTATAGGGACCTTCAAATGGCATGATAAAAACACAGCTATCCCTGTTCTAACACCTGACATAGGAACAGACTCCTCTGCACTCTGCTGTTCCTGAGTAAATGAGAGGATGGAGATGAGAACTAAGGCAGAAGTTCTCTCCCAGCAGAGTGGGGGATCAGTGGAACAGGGTGCCCAGGGAGGTGGGTGAGGCCCCATCCCTGAACACATCCCAGGTGGAGTTGAGGAGGCTCTGAGCACCCTGCTCTAGCTGAGATGGCCCTGCTCTGTCTCTCCAGGCACTCTGGAGCTCCCCTCCACCCCAGACCTGGGCAGGAGTCCATGACTATGCACCAGTTATCTGATGAAAGCCCCAAACCTGCCCTTCTCTGCCAGCATTTCATCCTCCTCTGGCCTGGCAGCCAGCTAAGCACAATGCAAATTAGCAAAAGCAGCTGCTAGGAGAATCTCTGAAGGGAATATAATGACACCACAGGAATTCCTGGGAACTCTGTAAGTAACATAACACTCCACAGGCAGACCTCTCTGCATCTGCTTTTGTGCAGGAACGTGTGGAAATGTTCTGCTGCTGGCAGTGACTTCAGCTAGTGAAGCTGAAAGGTATTGTACCAACACAGCACAGCAAAAGCCTCCTGGTTTTACAGGAGGGCTCCAGAAAGTGTGTTCCAAGAGTGTAAAATATCCTTGGGCCAGGAGTTTCAAAAGGATTTAAGGGTGGCACAACCCATGACCTCACAGGGCACCACTGGGGAGCTGCTGCTTTTGCCCCTCTTGTTCTTGATGGTTTACCATGGGGACATAAAAACAATGACAGGTCTCATTCCAAAGGATTTCCAGCAGAGTGTTGGATGGAATAAATCAAACCTGAAGGGTGAAGATCAGATGGAGAGATTACATGTACTGAAATCTCCTCTGGAATGAGTGTGGTGAGATAGCAAAGCAAAGCAGGGCACTGCCAAAGGGAAGAGGAGAACACACCACTGCCTGGCACTGTCTGGGCACCAGGAATGGAGGAGAAAGTCACCAGCAGGCCAGCCCCTGCTGGCAGCCAGCATTGAAGCTGTTCTCAGACTGCACCCACTGTGACAAAGAAAAAGCTTCATGAAGAGCAAAGGGCAGACAAGGGGAGTGGGAAGCCCAGTCCAAGCAGGCTGAAGCAGCAGGAGATGAGAGCTGAAATGCAGAGCTGCTGAAGGCAGATTTCCTCCAGTGACTGCCAGACACTACCAAGTGCAGAGGAGCTGCTCCCTTGGGGTGGTACAAAAGGCACAGGGTGACAAGAATGAAAAGCTTTTCAAGCCTTGGAGGAATTCAGGCTTGGGAAGCCAAGGAGACAGCTGCTGAAAAACAGGGCAAGTCAAGATGGGAATGAAAGGAGGAAGAGAAGTTGCACACAAGTGACAAGAACAGGGAGCAGAACATGGGTGTTTAGGAGGGAACCCTCCTGCTAGGTGAGCACACTACCTTTGTGTTCCAGCTCTTCCCAGTCACCTGCTGGGAGCAGCTCCACCCTGAATTCAGAAGAAAAACCAATGTATGGCACTGGCTGCAGCTCAGAGGCTGAGTAAACCCTTCCATGGATTGTGCAGCCATTCCCTGCAGAGTCCCCCTTCCCTGCCTCAGCCTTCCAAGAACTCACCAACCTAACATCATGTAGATGTTCTTAAAACAAAGTAAGCCCCAGGCTTGGGAGAAGATGCTCTTTATATCTTGAAGTGCTCTTTCTTGGCTCTGAAGGTCTGTAGCTTCTACAGGTTGAAATTCATCTCTACCTGCCCTGTTGTGCCTAGGGAACAGATATGTGGAGTTAGCAGGATACTCCCATGGCTGCTGGCTCTCAGCTTGCAGGACAGAGAGAACTGTCTTCCTCGGCTCTGAATTCAGTCTGGCCAGCTCTGCCATGACCTTGTTTTTCTATTGAAATGCTCAGGCCTTAAATAGACAAATAATTAAGGTGAGGGGGAGTGTTGCTTTTCTACTCTGATTTTCTATGCCCATTTAGTAAATAGTGGCTTTAAGCAAAACACAGAACTTCAAATAATTCCAAATAAAAAAAACCCCCAACCCTTCTCTTGGTATCAAAAGTCATTCTGTATAAGAATCATTACTAGAATAAGGATAGCAGAGAAGAAAATGTCAAGATTTTTCAGCAATTTGGAACAGTATAATACTGGAAAAGTGTGACAGGCTGGAGAGGCTTTATCTTAATTGTCCTATTTTAGCTTCCCCAGAGAAAATCTGAGGCTGAGTCACAAAGGTAATAGTCCCCTGGATGCAGGAAGCTCTCCTGCTGAACACTGCCACCAGCATCACTGCTGCTGGACTTCAGCACTCTGGGTTCTGCACCAGTTACTCATGTACTAGACAAAACCTCACCCAAATATTGACATAGAAATGAGTGGCAGAGCACCAGCACTGCTTGGAGAGCCATTCCTTTTTCTGAGTGAAGGTACTGAACACTGCAGCAGCTACTGCTCTCTGATGTGGAATACTTTCACATGAACAGGGAGAGAAAGGAGAAGGTGACAAGAAACAAGATGAAAACAGATCACTCTAAAAATGGGAGGAGTTTCTACAGAAACAGAGCTAATGGAAGGCAGATGAAAAGGGGGTGTAACAGAATAATTTTTTTTAGAGGAGGTGGGAGCAGAGGTAAGAATAAAGAAGAAAGGACACAGCAGGAAAGAGAGGAAAAGACATCAGAAATGCTTGTGAGCCTTGCCTGAAGCCCAAGAGAATGTGTGAGTTGTTACCTGCACTGTCATTCCTCCCATCTCCTCAGGAACTGCACAGAAAATTCTCTTTATTCCCTCCCCTGTTGTCTAGGCAGAAACCTGAATCAATCCCTGGTGAACAAGCCTACCAAGGTATCTTAGGACACCATGCCCCTCCATTCTAGAGCTTCCCAAGGACAATGAGAACATGCTTTACACCCTGACTGAGCCATTTCTCCTTTCTCACTCCCCCTTTCCTTTCTGCCCTTCCTGAGACAACGTCTCCCTGGACCTGTGAGAAAGGAAAATGAGATGATTCTGACACAACTGGTGCTGGATGCTGGACTGCAGTGTGGTCCTGTACTCACAGATTAGCAGCCTGGAAACTGATTTCTGCTCAGTGTGCTCCCTGCTGCTGGCAGTGCAGAAGATGATGTGCATTCAGAAGCCAAGGCTGATGACTTATGGAGAGAACTGAACTACTAGAAGCATCCAGATAAAAAAACTCAGCAAGTCTCACCAGCAGAGTAACCCAACACCCAGACTAGCTCAGTCCATTCATTATGAGGATGATGCAGCACTAAGCCCCACAGACCTGGGCAGCCCCCTGTCCCTGTGCACAGCACCTGTGCTGTTGGTGGCTCATCCATAACCTGCTCTGGGCTCCTGTCAGTTAGTCTGGGAGTTAGTCCCTGTGAGCAGTGCTCAGAGCCCAGCTTGTGAACAGATGGAGAGAGCACAGGCAGCAGCAGATGCTTTTTCAGACCATGTTCCTGTAAGGCTGCCATAGAGGCTCTGGCAGGTGCTGTCACCTTCACACACACAGTGTCCCACAAATAAGCACAACCACCTCCTGTGGGTACCCAAAGCAAGGCTGAAATTGGGTCTGAGCTCACTTCATTGCCCAAAGTGGATCAGCACTGCCTTTCAGACTGCTGCTGAGCCAGCCTGCCATGGCAGCAGTAAAGAAAATCTCAGCATCCTCATTTAATTCTTTCCTCATCTAGACACACTGATTAGGACCAGGCACATCACACAGTCCTGAACAAATCACACAACTGTGCTAGAGAATAAAACATTTCCTTGGTTTCTTCAATCCTTTTCTGTACTTAAACCTTGCACGGAACTATTCCAGGGTTAACCATAGATATAGGTTAATATCTATGGATAATATATCCCAACATTTCAGTGCTGACAGATGCTTTTTTTCTCCAATATCAGTGAAGACAGACAATGAACCATGGGGTGTCGTGGTGTTCTGTATCTCCACACACAGACAGAGGGCTGCTCTGCATCTGATGATGTCAGTCAGGCTCCTGTCAGATGTAGGCTGACCAACAGTTTATTCAGTTGCAATAGTTTATTATTTTTTATATAGATTTAAGGTATTTTAAAACATAGGTCATCACCTCTTCATGAAATAAAACAAATATTTGCTGCTTTGGTTTTTTTTAATGCTATTAGAAACTTAAATTGTCTATTTAAAACATGACTACTTTCTCACATGCAAGTCACACAGTGGTCACTAATCTCTCCTAATAAGGAAAATATCAGGACCAAGCCAAAATGTCTGTGCAGCCTTCTGAATGTGACCCAGTGATCAGAAAATGGGACTGAGGCACCAAGTCCCCGTGGCCTTGGGAAACCAAGCAGAGGAGCAGAAGTGTCTGCCTGAGACTCACCGTGTGTGAGATCACTCATGCTGGGAGCAGTGTCTGCATTCTGGCTCTGGAGATGCTCAGTGTCCCTGTGTGACTCCTGGGATGGAGGTGCTGAGGATGCTGAGGAGGAGGAGGAGGAAGAGGAAGAAGCTGGTTTGGCTTTGGGGTGCAGATCGTTGAGTCTCAGGAGATTTTCAGGAGTCACAGTGTCTGGATTCACTGGGGTAGGATGCAGAGAGGCTGGTGGCACTGGGAAGAAGCTCTCTCTGTTGTCCTTCATGTGCTTTGGGGTTGTGGGTGTTTCTCCTGTGGGCTGTGAAACAGGCAGAGTGAGAACACACACAGCAGCAGCTCTGCTTCAGGCTGCAGCCTGCACAACTCTTGGAGAGGGGAAACTCTCTACAGGGAGTGTCAAATCAAGAAATCTCCTTTCAGGGTTGTTTTTCAGTTCCTTAAGGTCTATTTATCAACAGGTATTTGTATTCATGTTTACAATACTTGATTTAGCAAATCCCTCCCAACATAACACACCCCCTGAACTCTGCAATTAGGCATGAATGACAAACTCCTAGGAAGAGAAACTCATTTCTTTCACTTCAAAACATGCTGACAAACCCTTGACCTGAACAAACAGCCCTGCAGTGCTTTGAGAGACTATGCAAAGTATTAACAGAACCCACTCTTGGAATGATGGGAGAAGAGAGAAAACAGAAAAATATAAAGAATAAATGTAATTTATTGCAGAGCTGAGTGAGAAAACAGAAAAAAAAGAAAAAAGAAAAAAGAAAAAAAGAATAAATTTAATTTATTGCAGAGCAGAGTGAGTGTCCACCCTGGAACAATGCTCTGGAAGAATATCTGTCCAAAGCCAGAGCTCAGAATTGACTGCAGTGCCACTGAGACAGAGAGTAGGAGGGTGACATAAATTCACCCAGAAAGGGAATTAAAGTACCCATAAAAAGAGTATCTTCTCTGGAATTTTTAACAGCAATCAAATGAAGTATCCTTGCCTGTGAGGCCACAGAGTGCATTCATTTCATGCTCTTTACAGTCTTCATTTAATGGACACTTACTGGACCATAAAAGAGATGGTTGAATGGAATCCTGAGCTGTTAATTGGCTGCCTTATACTTCCCCATACCATGAAAAACCCCTCATTTTAACCATGCTGACAGAGTGTGTCTGAAATAGAAATACAGAGTTCTGCTGTTAAATGTAACATCAAATTGGTTCTTAATGTCCTTAATGACCAAAGACGACTTCTAATGCCAGAAGAGTCAGGATTTCACTGAGAGAACAGAGTCAATTTCAGCTGGAGAAAAGACATATTTAACATGCAAAGGTGGAAAGCACTTAGGCACCTTTAAATAAATAAATAAAGGAATGAATAAATGGGTAGAATGTATTTTTAAAGTTCCTCAAAATTGATTAATCAATCTCAGAAAAGCAGGTGATTAAAATCTGCTAGTTATTATGTGCACCCAGAGAGGAAAAAATACAGCAGCTATATTCACAAAAATACAGCAGCTATATTCACAACAACTACCATACTGGATCAGAAAAAGGTCTGTTCTGCCTCAGAGCATCACTTTCAGAAGGGAAGGTCTGGAGAGGGACCAGTGGGATCACCCAGAGCTGAGGGACATCAAACTGCAGAGAACTTCAGCCCCAGCTGATATCCCTGGAGGCAGTGTTTCCAGCTGGTTTAGAGGGAACACCCTTCACACCCTGCACTTCAACAACTCACACAACACAGGATGGGGAACCTGACACTTCTGTGCTTGTTTTGTCTCCACATTTTTTCATACAAGAATCAAACTCCTATTTAATTTCTCTCAAAATGAAGACGCAGTACCAGAAAAATCAGATTTTTGAGTTGGATCCTCCAGGTGAAGTTGTGGTTTGAACATGTTGGGTTTTTTTCCAGAGAAACAAACCTGCCTCCTGAGGTGAGCAACAATTTGTTTGCACAGAAGTTTTACACTGAAACTAACAGGATGTTTCTGTCTCAGTAAAAGCAAGACTAAAAATTCTAATGTGCAATCAGGAAGCACAGCCAAAGAATGGCAACCAAAGGAGATCTTTGCATTGCTGGCTTTAAAGGGAACATTACAGGTGTGACCTGGTGAAGAGCTGGCTAAGGCTTCTGAATAGACAGGTTCTTTTCAACCCCATGGAGCCCTTGAAAGGAGAATAAAAGCCTCTCAATTCTTTTCTCAACAGAGGAGGCAGAAGCAAGAGTAGGTGAATGCTATCTCTGAAATAAGAGTCAAAGTTACTGTGTGTTCTGCAACTCACCCAACCACCACTCAAGGGATTTTAAGCTGCTTTGATGTTTTACAGCAGCCAGAAAATGAAGCCCACCCACCAGCTGTAAGCAGAAGGCTCAGATGAGCATCCCCTGAGCAGCAAGAGGTGGCAGTCCCAGGAGCCAGGGCAGAGCAATGCCACCACTATGCCACCCAAGACATAGGGGCCACGTTCCATCATCTGCCTCCAGGAAAAGACTCTGTAACACTGCACCTGGGGAAGAAACTCAGGGAAAACTCATTACAGCAAGTCTTGGATTGGCCAGAAGCATTTGATGCTCATCTGTTTCCCTTGCTATAGCAGTAAAGCAAGGTACAGGTGATTTTCCATGAGCTGAGCAGCACTGACACCTTTATCAGCACTTCATCTGCTTTCTCATCAGGATATATATATATATTTTTAGTTTTTACTCTGTTGTGGCACTAAGAACTATGGAAATTCTCCTTCCCCCTCTGATTAACCTCCCTGTGCTGAGCACCTCTGTCACCACCCCTGTTTGAAACACAGCAGCTTCATGATGAAGTCACCCAGAGGAAAGGCATCTTTTCTTACCTACATCCAGGAGGATGCTGCTTACTGAACAAGTTCATCTAACTGAAATGAGATGAAAACTCTTTGCTCTGCCTTTTTCCTGTATTTCATTGGCATTGCAGGTTCACCCAGTCAAGGCTGGATTCCCTTCTGGATTTTAAAAGCCAAGATGAGGTACTGAAGAATATGCATTTCTGCTTTTGTCTTGACTGCTATACTATCAAAGTGGGTGGAAGAAAAGATTTAAGACTTATTAATATCCAAATGACATGTCACAGATGGTGAGGAAAAATAGTCCATTACTTCCATAAATATCTGCAATCTGATCTGCTCCCCCTTGAAAATACCCAGCAAAAGATGTTCTTTGCTGTTAAGTCTGCAGAAAGCTGAAACTCAACTGAACAATTAACATGCATCATGTTTTTGTTAAAACCTTGATTATTTCAGTGTACTCCTCAGAGCTCATTCAGCTTCCCAGAGGCTGGGGACAAATGCTGCCCATAAACTGATGTGAAACAAAATCAAAGCAAATGCAGGAAATCAAATGCAGGAAACAAAATCAAAGCAAATGCTCTGGGACAGCCTTCCCCTAGGAAAAGCAGCAGCAAAAGGGCAGAATTTTTTCACAGATCTTAGTGGCAAAAATCTCTCCCAGTAGTCTCACTGTGAGGCACTTCAGGACTGGGGCAACAGCAGCACAGAGAAATGGAGCATTAAGAGACAACAGGAGAAAGATTTGACTGCACAGACAATAATACACCAGACAACACACCAAAGGTTTCTTTTTGACTTCTTGTTTTCAAAACACAGCTTGAAAAACAAAGAAATCCTAGAGGAACCCTACTGATCCTGCTTCAGGAACAGCTCCCTGCTCCCAGGGAAAAAGGAACAATCAACTGTTCCACAGAAAAGGCAAGTGGCTTCCCAGCAGAAGTTTCCAAAGGAAAGATGCTGGCACTGCAACTGTTGTGTAACTGTTTCCTTGTTGATTTTCAAAGCTATTTGCAGGTCTGAGTTCAGCCCCCTCGTGGGCCAGTGGCCAAACCCTAAGAGCAAGGTGAGCATTTCTCCCAGGCTCTGCACATCCCCCCAGAGCCTGGCAGCTGTCCCACCAACTGCTGAGCCACAGCACACAGTCACCACCCCAGCTTCTGCTCACAATTGCCTTGGAATTAATCTGTTTCCCCAGCCCACACCCCCAGTGTTATTAAATAAACACTCTTGGGAAGTTTTCTTCAAGGTGCATTAGAACTAACAGGAGATCCTGGAGAATTTCCTAGCATAGCAGCTTTATTTCCCAAGATTACAGTGTTATATACAGAAAATACTGAAGGTTTACATGTGTGGTTGAACACAAGCCTGCATTTCCACAAGTGCATGCAGGGCTCCCTGTCCTGCTCTGCACAGCCAGCAAGGCTTCCACACACAAAAAAACAGCATTACTGGACCAAGAGAGACAGGAACTAGAATGAAAAACATGGATAGGCAAAGCAAAAGATAAAAAATGAGGTTTTTTTTTTTCCCCCTTGACGTTCACTTAATGATTGCTTTCTGCAGGAGACAGAAGGAGGAGAGCTGTTAATTATACCAAGAATACACCTCCAGGATAGAGTGAGAGGGGGATGCCATGGCAACTGGCAAATGCAACAGGGAACAAAATGGTCACCCTTTGGTAGGGGTGAGACCATGAAAAAGCTCATCCTTTTGTCCCCCCCATCCCCACCTCCTTTTCCCTCTCCTCTCCTCTGCTGCATTCACAAAGCATATGGATGACTCTGGAAAACAACTTCTTCTGTAAGCAGCCCCTGACATCTTGATGTGCAGGAAGAAAACATGAAAATTAGCTGCATGTGGGTAGAACAAAAAGGGAGGGGGAAAACACAGGAGGCAGAACTAGGGATGATTATTTTCTAATTATTTAATATTGTACTTCTCCCCTCCCATCCTCAGCAAAGTGCTTTTCCAGAAGGCTTTTAGCCCTTTCTTGAGGAGAACAGCTTGGTGATTTGCTGTTTTGTGGGGGTTTGTTAAAGTGAGAATTCAAGAAGAAAATGCTCTAGACATTCAAGGCAGTTCAAACGAGTCCCTCTCAAGTTTTTCTCCTGGAAGAAAAAAGGCTGTGGCACTGCAGTGCTGACTGCATTCCACAGCACGAGGGGGAAAAACCACTCAAGTGCCCTCTGCAGCTTCACTCACAATCTTCCCTGTTGCATGAACACCAAATTCAGTGCAAGGCCCAACAGAGAGCCTGTGACATCAGCAGGCTGACACCCCAGGGTGCAGAGGAGCTCCTCTGAGGTGGTGCAGAGCCCACACAGCAGGGACCTACAGCCCCCTGCAAAGCTGCCTCTTCAGGCTGCTCACCCCCAGCCCTGGGAGGAAAACAAGCCCTGCTTGGGAAGTGCAGGAGTAAAAAGCAGCACTACAGCAGTGCCTCACCTCTACAGACACTGCTGCTGTGTCAGGGCAGCAGCAAAAACTTCCCCCAGGCCCAGGGCTGGGAGCCTGACAGGAGCCTGAAAGCCAGGGCTGAGCTGCATAACCTCATGTACCTGTTTTGATGCTGGTGGCAGCTTCTCCCTGAACCCCTGGGTTTCCTTACAGCTGCCACTGAGAGCTGCTGACACCTTCTGACTGGGGGTGGAGAAGGGGAAACCAGGAGAGCAGTGGAGCCTGGCAGCAGCCAGTGGGAGAAGGGGTGAGTGAAGCCAAGGGTGAGAGGCAGGATTTGACCACTCAGAATGGTGCAGAGAGCTGGAGGCTGGGCACCTGGACCAGGAAAGGGTGGCTGCAATTTCCTCCTCTCCCCCTCACTCTCCAGGGGCAGAGCTGGTCCCAGAGCAAGGATCTGTTTGGCCAAGGCAGCAGTGAGGCTAGAGCAAGCCAGCAGTGTTGGAAGGCTCTTCTGATGACATGCAGATGATCTCCTAGGCTGTGGGGAGCCCACAGACATCTCAGCACAGACTCATTCTCAGGGGTCACATCACAGGACTCATTTTGGAACTCTGCCTTTGAACACATGTATTTTGGGATTTAAATGTGAGCTATGGTCGTGTCTGCAATGCTTTAAGCTCCTTGTTTGGAGCTGGTGATGCACAGGATACCCTAATGCAACCACAGAGCTTAGCTCTCCTCCCTGTCCTGACAGCTCCAGCACTGCTGAAAGCCCTCATTTTAGTATTTGATATTAAGTCCACAGGAAGAAAAAACACCTTTCCAAATTGCAAGTCAAGAGAAAAAAAAAAAGACAGATGTGTTCTTGGACTGAAGTATCTCCACAGCTATTAATAGAATATTCTGTGCACTGTGAAGCTTCATCCTACCTGATGCTGCAATAACTTTCCCATGCAGACGTGCCATTAACAGTATCAATGACACTGTCATTTTCTAGATAATGAAGAATTTAATATAACCAATTTTAGGCAGTCAGTGGAAAGGCTTATTAGAAATTCTCTAATTACCTAGAAGCCTCACAACTGCTTTCTGCCAGCACCTCCCCTCCATGGTCCTTGGCACCAGAGATTTCAGTGAAATGCTATGGCAAGGTCAAACTACTCTGCCTCTTAATCTTTCATTCTGCCTCAACAAGGTCTCCTTGGTATTCTGTTTCCAGGGACCACTCATTTCATACAAAAATCATAGATGGCAAGAGTAAAAATCTATCTTATAACTCAGAGCAGGACTACTCCATGACTTCCAATGTCTGCAGAAGCAGTTAATGCTTGGGAAGCCTCAGCTCCACTGCTGCTGGCTCTGCACTGCTTACCAGACTCTCCTTGGGCAGCTGCCATGAATTCTGCACTAGGCTCTGGAACCTCAGTGTCCTCAGCAGTGCAAGAGGCTGCAGGGTCACTAGAGAAGATATTTTGATAACAACTCAACATGAATTAGTTCAGTGACATGATCAACTCTGCAACTTCAAGAGCAGTTGAATATTCAACAAGTAGCACAGCAAAACTCTCTGAAGGGTTGGTGCTGGTGCTTCATTAGGGTTTCACAGTAAATACTTGTTGCCTCTTGAATGATTGTTCCTGCATTAGACATTAAAAACCCAAGAGTTTTAGCAGGAAAAAAAAATCTAGCAGGAATTAGTCAAGCAAAATGGTGCTTGCTATGGGAAAATACCAATTACTCCTGAAAGTAAGAGGTGGATCCCAACAATCCCAGCAAGATGCCATCAAGAAGATATTTTATTGATAAAATGATGCTCAGGTGATTTTGTCAGCCACCTGCCCACATGTTTAGCTGACTTCTTAGATGCTAGAGTCCCACTGGCTCAATGCATGTTAACACAGAAAAAGATTTCAACAGGCTTGCTAAATATTTAGGTTAAAAACTCTGACTGGTCTGGAAGAAAGCTGAGAATCTGTAATTGCAATAATTCCCAATTTTAGTAGCAATTTAAAGCTTTGCTAAGGAAACACTGTATTTCCCACTTCCAGCCACACAGCAAGGTGGACTGTGTTCACTTCTTGATTTTTATACCTGCCAATTTCTTGGGAGAAGTGACTACAGAGCCACAGGCCCTGTAAACCTACTCAAGCTAGCCAGTAAAAGCAGCACTTTTCTGGGCTCTTTTAACCCTACAGGTGACATCATTTGTTTACAGAAGGCAAATACTTGCAAATTTTCAATGCAAGGGGACTCATTCTGGTGAAAGCAGAGATGTCTACCCGAGTGGCTGCACTAGCTCAGGGTCACACTATGAGCAGCAGGGCAGCTCCACACAGCTCCCAAGACCTACTAGAAAGAGATGAGGCTGCAGGATAGAACTACCTCACCAGGTGAAGGGAGTGCTGACAGCTTCCCACTGATCACAGCAAGGGGAATGTTTTATTTTCATATTTTTATTCTGTGAATCACAGAATCACAGAGTGTCAGGGGTTGGAAGGGAGCTAGAAGATCATCTAGTCCAACCCCCTGCCAGAGCAGGGGCACCTAGACCAAGTCACCCAGGAATAGATCCAGGGGGGTCTGGAATGTCTCCAGAGCAGGAGACTCCACAACCTCCCTGGGTAGCCCCTGCCAGACTCTGGCACCCTCATTGGGAACAAGTTTGTCCTTCTGTTTCCCCTCAACCTCTGGTGCTCCAACTGACTCCCATTGCCTCTTGTCCTGTCACTGGATGGCACTGAGCAGAGTCTGGCTCCATCCTCCCTACACTCACCCTTAACATATTGACAGACACTGCTGAGCTCCCCCCTCAGTCTCCTCCAGGCTAAAGAGCCCCAGCTCTCTCAGCCTCTCCTCAGCAGGGAGATCTCCACTCCCTTCAGCA
>VYZU01036021.1:31213-88392 GCA_013401355.1 Ceyx cyanopectus
TAACTAAACCCACACTTCTCAAGCTTGGCTGTGAGGATCCCATGGGAGACAGTATCAAAAGCCTTGCTGAAGTCAAGGTATATCACATCCACTGCACTACCCTCATCTAACCATCTACTGATATCCTCATAAAAGGCTATCAGATTATCCCAGCATGATTTCCCCTTATGGAATCCATGGTGACTACTTGTGAGAAGCCTCCTTTCCTCCAGATGCCTAGAGAAGGCAGCAAGGACAAGCTGTTCCATCACCTTTCCAGGGATGGAGGTGAGGCTGAGCAGCCTAGAGTTACCTGGGTCCTCCTGTTAGAAGAC
This sequence comes from Ceyx cyanopectus, assembly GCA_013401355.1. Taxonomy (NCBI): domain Eukaryota; kingdom Metazoa; phylum Chordata; class Aves; order Coraciiformes; family Alcedinidae; genus Ceyx; species Ceyx cyanopectus. The sequence goes on from VYZU01036021.1 coordinate 31,528, forward strand.
TGGGACAACACTGCCAACAATGAATTGATCCAACCATAAAGACACAGTAACATTACTTTTGAAAGAAGTTTATTAGCAACTGCTTTTTATTTCAGAGTCATAAATCACACTGTGACAATGCCCCACTTCTTCCCCCAAGATAAACTGCTGGAGTCTTACCATGAGCCAAGAGTTCTTTATTAAAAAACAAAGATAAAGTATCTTAAATACCAGACTATGGGCAAAAATCCACTTCTGCTGGAACACCTCTCTTGACATTTCTGCTCATTTCTATAGTTCAATGGAAAAAACATCCCTGCCTGCCCGATAGGCACAGATTAAAGTTATTTCCATCCATCTAATAAAGAAAAATTCCCTCTACTCTTACATCCCCTCCTGTTCATCTGCTAGGACATGCACTGTACAAATGCATGTTTCAACTAAAAGCACTGTCAGATAATTTTTACCTCAGTATTAACCACTGAAAACCTTTAGAGCTACTCAAGACTCAGACTTTCTACACAGCACAGTGAAAAAACACAGGTTGGGATGTGTCCTGGCACCTAAAAAAACACCATTTGGGGAGGAAATTTAATGTGAAGGCAATCTGGCCTAGAAAAATCCCCTGCAACACAGTCTGCCCTGAGGGTCTGAACCTCCTCCACCTTTCTGGACAATACAGTAATTAGCAAGACAATATTAATCAAAATGAGAAAAAAAAATACCTAGAGATTCAAAAGGATAGTGCATGAAAACACAAGGCTCAAGTTCCACTGGAAGGCACAGGTATCTTATAAGCATAAACAAAGAAAATATCTGGAACCAAACTCACAGAAAGATCTGCCTCTCCTGCAGCTGCAGGGTAGACAGCACTAAATCTTGTTACTGGAGTTGACCTACAGCCTCAATTTTCTTCAGCTCCAGCAGGCAGAACAATCTAAAAGGGAACCATAACTCTGTATAACAGAGAAGGTTCACCTTGCAAGTTCTTTCACCTTTCAGCCAGCACCACTAACACAGTTGTGCTTTAGTTCTCAGGAGCAGGTGTCACCTACATTAACACACTGAAGGGAGGATCAGGCAGAGTCCATGAGGTTGAAAAGATCCGGAGAACAAAGGCAGTGTTCTGGTGATAAACACTGGCTTCTGCTTCAGAAACTACCAGGATTATGTGGAGGTTTAAGAGATGTGTTTAGGATGAAAAAAGAAAAAGAAGTGAGCTAGGTATTCAAATCCTTATCACATGAAGACAAGATTTTACTTGCACACATCAGAGATGTGCCTCCTCAGAGCTGGTTGTTCTTTGCAAAGCACAGGGTATTTTACAGAAGAAAAGCCCCATCCTAATCTGGAGAATGAAGAGAAACTCTGGAAGATGATTTTGTTCAAGACACTCCTGAAAGAGCTCCACCTGCACTCAGTGGTGAGCAAACTGCAGTGTGTTAGTTACCTACCTTCCTTGTGCAGGAGCCTCAGAGATGCTGCCAGGTTTCCATGCTGAAGCATGGTGCAGACCACCACTTGAGAACACTCAAAGGCAACAGGAGGTTTCTAACTTGCACTCCAACAGATTTTTTAAACTAGCATTGGTCTAATATACTTGAATGACTGTGAGAGCTAGCAATCAATAACACACACTACCCTGCCATAGCATAAAACACACAGAGAGCCGCAAGCAGTATGAAAACACAGACTATTAACTAGGAACATCAATTTTTCTTCAAAACCTGTTTTATCTTCTAGTTCAAATTCTGCTGAGTAACTGCTTCATGGAGTGCTGGTGGCAAAAATTAGCAATAGCACAGGACTGGAAAAGAGATTGGAGCTTTCCACTGATGGTTTGCTGACAAAATGAATGATCACTGAGCACGTCATTCATTCAGTTTTCTTCCTGGCTTTGATTTCACATTACAGACTGATAAACATCCCTTTAAAGCTCTAGAATTGTTTGCTAGATAAAACCAGACAACAGAAGCTAAAAAATAGACCAAGGAATAGAGCAGGGTTAGGATCAGATTCTCAGCCATGCAAGTGGGGAGCAGTCTGGAGCAGGGTACAATGCTAGCAAGGGAAAAGCTGATGAGGTTGTCCCTTCAGGAATCAGAGAGCAGTAATTAACATCAGCAGAGGCTAAGGAGTGATGAGGGATGTGGACATTCACAGTGCAGTGTGCCACAAAGAGTGCAATTTGAAGATTGTTTGGAGTTTCCCCAAAAGCTTCTGAGCAAGCAAACTGCCCTGCAAGGCTGAAATAAACCAGCAGCACTGACACAGAAGGGATGAGCTCCCTGCACTAATGGGGCCCAACTTAGCTCAGGTGACAATGGGACAAGGAGAGGGAATAATTCTAACTGCTGCAAACACTCAGCAAGGGTTTGATTGCACAGACTGTACAGCTTGTACAAGCAGCCAGGGATTCCACAGAGCTTACCTGTTTCTGTGCTGATGTTCCCATGTGCACCTGGCAAAACTTGACTGCCTGCTCCAGAGCTGCTTCTTCATCCACCTGAACAGAGAATCACAAGCTAAGGAATTGTGACTTCAATAGTTATCTATAAATCTGATTAAATTCAGATTAAATGGGGATGGAGAGCATTGGAACAGGGGGAGCAGCAGCACTTCTGAGGCAGAACAGTGATCCTCAGTTATTCAGGAGTGGGTGTATCTGAAGATACACAGCTCTCCCAATTCAAACTAATGAAGAAACTCCACATAATTGGTGTTAAAGCTCTTAACTGATTTCAGAAATGTCACTCAAAACACAGAGGGTGCTACTCCCCTTCTCTAGAGAGTGATTCTCTGGGAGATCATTCTCCCCAGCTCACGAACAGAAGTGGGCCCAGTGTGATCCCTCTTGGCTTGGCCAGTACTCTGCAATCACCTCTGAGGTCACGTTAGAGAAATTACCCAGAGGGAGAAAATGCTTTACCTGTTTAATCAGCATGTATGTTTCAGACATGATCTTCTCAATTTTGCCCAGGTCGTAGGCCATCACTTTCTGCCCCTGCTGCCACACCCGGTAAGCATCCAGCAGCAGCGTCTTCCCAGACTCCACATCCTCCAGCAGTTTCCTCTTCCTGCTCGACCTCTGCACAGCTTCTTCTGGAGGCACTGCCTGCAGGAGTCCTTTAGCTGCCTGCTGCTGCTGCTTTGAGCTGATACTTAGCTCCTCCAGAGACAGTTCTGGAGCCCTGCTCTCTGGAGCCCTGGGGTTCCTGGCGGGCTGCAGACGCTCGGGCTCGCTGCGCTTGCAGGAAGAATCCATCTTCTCTGGGTCATTGGAGTATCCATCAAGATCCATTGGCTCGGCTGAGCCAGGCCCAGGGAGCTCTTCAATTTCCTTCTCATTCTTGTCCTCTTGCTCCAGTATGTCCATAGCACTGGGAGGCTGTCCCTGGGCTTCCTTTACTCCATTTTCAGTACTGTGTGCTGCTCCATCCGACAGAGCTGGCTTCTTGGGAAGGACATCTTTCCCTTCTTCAGCACTGGCTTTATGAGACACGTCTGTTGTCATCCTTCCTGAAGCAAGAGCAGAAGGCTTGGAGCTCTGATCTTCTGAAACCTTAATGAAAGAAGTCATTCTTCTGTTATTACTGAACTCAGAAAACATCTGAGCACAGCTATGGCTAACACACTGGCAGTGAGGGCCTTCACATACCACCTCTGCTGAGGAAAATGCATTTATTCCATATTCATTCTTGTTTGTTCTTGAATATTAATTAATCCAAGCCACAAGTCTTATAATTTAAGTATTTTAATTGGTGAAAGCACCACAGAAATCAACAGCACAGGCTGAACCAAGGCTGTAGTGTTTTCCCCCCACTACACTCTAAGTCTATACTATGGGATCCAACTAAATGAAACTCAAGTTTTTAACAGCACTTTAATTTTCTTCAAATTAACCAAAATCAAAACTGAACCTGTTTCTTCTGGCAGCTGCAGATCAACCACAGATTTCAGACTCTTCCCTTTGGCTGCTCTTAGGTAACTTTACTCTTCATGCTGAACTCCCCTACAGCATATGGTCATTTCTCTGCCTTTACTTGGGGATGGTGCAAAGGGAAAACCCCTCAGCACACCTTCTCATCTTTCACAAGCTGTTAATGCTACAATTCTTCCACACACATTTATGCACAGACTATTTCATACACAGACTTCTAGTGTTATTAAGGATATTTTGGTTTTGTTTGTTAAACTCTCTTAACTTATAAAACCCACAGGAACAAGTTTTTCTTTGAACATGTTTACCAAATAAACTTCCAATTTCCAGTTATCTATCCTGGAAACAGATCAGTTTCTTTATGAATTAAAAAAATTCAATCTAAATTGCAATTAAATGTGTGGAGCACCTGCTGCCTCACCTGGGGGGTGCCTCATCCCTGGGGGGGGTGCCTCATCCCTGGGGGGGGTGCCTCACCTGCGTCAGCTCACTGAGTGTGTCCTCCAGCACCTTCACTGTGAGCACAAAGGCCTGCTGGGCCAGGACCTGTCGATCTGCATCCCGCAGGTACTTCCTGTGCAGGGAGACACAGCTGAGCCAACTGCCAGAGCCTTGGAAAACAAACAGCCCTCCCCACACACAACCATCTTCAGCCAAACAAAACACAACTGCATGTGAGACCTGAGCTCTCCAGGAGGGAAGGAATGAGGAGAAACCCAAACCAAAGCCCAGAGCCAGCCAGAATTATTGTTGTTATACACCAAGCTTTCTGTGCCCTCCAAATGCCATCTTTTTGTTCTGATATTCTCTTGACAAAGTCACACAAAACTATCTTGAACTGCCAGGTGATCTGCATGTTCTGGATAAACTGTGCTTGTGGGATTAAGGACATAATTAAATCCTTTCTCACTGGTCACATCAGTGAATCTAGGGTTTTTTTAATGAATAAAACTTATTCACTCTGTATGTTCATTTAATTTATCAGAGCACTGTCACCTCAGCATAGTCTCACAGTGTGTTTCCAGTATTTCCAGCCATCAATCCCACCTAATGGAGTCTGATGGAAATCTTAATTTCTATTTCAGAATTGGCTGGTTTTAATGAGAGGGCTAAAAATCAAGTAAATAACTTTGCAGGGTATTATTTCAGTCAAAAAGCCAACATTTTTAATACAACTATTATTACCTAAAACTGGTAATTTTATTGTTTTTCAGACAAAACACACAAAAACCTCTCTCCTCTTTGGCTCAGTAATAACTGAATTTATTTTTTACAATAGGGTTGTCACAGGCATAGACCAGCCACAGCCAGAACATCTGCATTTAGGAACTTCTGTAATGACTGCAGTTCACTTTGGCTGATCCAACATCTCAAACTACTTCTTTGTTAAATTCAGTCTAGACTCATGATGCTTTGGGTACAACTACAGGCATACTCCAGGTAGAATTTACACCTTCTAATGCTCCAGTACTTCTGATATACTAAAAGTCAAACTACTTTTGGCTTCAAATTTGCTGAACGTGTGGTGAGGTATTTCCAGACATACTACAATCTATGCAAATTCACAGGCACTCACTCAAAAACACATCAAAAAGCCTTCAATGCCTCCAACTTATTGTCATCAATCATTCAGTTCAATTTCTTAAGCATCTGCCAGAGACTAATTCCAACATTTCCCACTCAGCAAGCCACTAGGATCTCACATCAATTGCTTCAACGTTTCCCTCAGATGTTTATTTTGGTCCTCCCATTGATATGAATCTGTATTTAGCTCACATTAAATGGCTTCTTTTTTCTTAAATAAGGTTAATGCAATTAAAATTAGATCACCCCTGAGTAGGATAAGCTTTTTAAATAGCATCAGCTGCCAATAGGCACATAACCATTGTTCAGTCATCAGGGATTACAGGAAGGCAGGATGCCTGGGCCACGACCTCTCTCCCTGGATGGAACTCTTATGCAAGAGGCCAGCAGAGGGGTGCAGAAATCACAACGTTCTGCTCCACCCCTGAATCCCTCAGCAAGCCTGTTCAGACAGCTCTGTGGCTAGTGAGTTTCAAGAGCAATGCTGAGACATTCCATACTCTGCTATGGAGTCGTAAACCTGAGAAAAAACTGACCATCCTGCTGCTGCATTGCCAAGGAAATACACCTAAAGGATCGAAAAATGCCTTTCACCGAAACGTAGCCAGCAAAGTACATTCAGAGCTTTGCAGAGGAAGGGGTGAAAGAAAGAAATCATACTTTCCCTGGTCAGGAGTCCTCTGCAGCATAGAGGAGACTTTCAGCAAGGTGTTGTAGTCCCTGAGCTGGGCCAGCACGTCGAGCAGCAGGACGATGGAGCGGTTCATATGAGAGGCGAAGCTGCCCGGGCGGTCGATCTCATCCACGGGGATGCGCCAGATGCCCTGAGGACAGAGGGAGGGAAACTCCTCAGAGGGATCCAACTGAACAGCACAGAGACTGGAAATATAGCTTGGGTTCTGCAGTGGGCTGCAGTTCACTGAGTCACAGACTGTCAGGGGTTGGAGGGACCTCGAGAGATCATCCAGTCCAACCCCCCTGCCAGAGCAGGGGCACCCAGACCAAGTCACCCAGGAACAGATCCAGGGGGGTCTGCAATGTCTCCAGAGCAGGAGACTCCACAACCTCCCTGGGCAGCCCCTGCCAGGCTCTGCCACCCTCACTGGGAACAAGTTTGTCCTTCTGTTTCCCCTACACCTCTTGTGCTCCAACTGACTCCCATTGCCTCTTGTCCTGTCACTGACGACACTTAGCAGAGTCTGGCTCCATCCTCCCTACACTCACCCTTAACATATTGACAGACACTGCTGAGCTCCCCCCTCAGTCTCCTCTTCTCCAGGCTGAAGAGCCCCAGCTCTCTCAGCTTCTCCTCAGCAGGGAGATGCTCCACTCCAGCATCCCCATGGCTCTGCACTGGACTCTCTCCAGCAATTCTATGTCCCAGGTCTCATCAGTGCAGAGTAGAGGGGCAGGAGAACCTCTTGGCCACAAGAGCACCCTGCTGGTTCCCATCAACTAGGGCCCCCAGAGCCTTTTCCCCTTTGCAGCCCCCAACCTGAGGATCAGGGGAGCCATGGACAGGCAAAAGCTGGGGGCCTTCAGACAGGATAAATCTGGATTTCAAGTCCAGTCCTGAGCTGGTTGGTCAGCTCAGATATTGTAGTGTCTAGTAAAGTCTAAGGAGATTTTTTCCAGGTGTTTATGTGGATGCTGTCAACATCCTAGCTAATCATACTGGGAAAAGCAGAATGCAAATAGTGTTATGCTGGCATGTCAGTATGTAATTTATGACTCTTCACATAAAACTGCTCTTCTATCAGCACAAAACCTCCTCTTGGGCTTCATTCAGGTCTGAAACTTTTCCTGTAGCAGCTGCTCAAGGTGATAATCCTTTGGTCACATACACCACTGTGTGACAATACAGGAAAGGATTCTCTCATTGATAGGCTTCAAATTAATTTTGCTTTCCAAACCCGCTCAGAGAGCAGGATATACAAATATTTACTCTTTTATCCTTGTTTAAAGGCCTTGCTTTGATTACTTTTAGCTTTACTTTCAGTGTGAATACAATTATTCAGAACTTAGTGCAAGGTAGAAGCAAAGAAAATTACTTGTAATCAGAAATGCCATTTCACCACCAAAGCAGCAAATGTACAAGTGCATCTCCAGAGAATCCACACTTCTATTCCACAGGCTGTATAGGAACTTGGAGAAAAAAAAACCCCAAACAAATCCACAAGTATCAGTGTTTTTGAATAGGAAACAATGACTTCAACTGGATATAACGTGCAGACAGGTCTGCCAAATTTGCTCACTCCTGCTTTTCCTCATTCTCTTACTCCCTCATGGTGACAGAAAAAGTCATTTTTTCTCTTTGCTCGCTGAAGCTTTCTTTCAAACTTTTTTTTAGTAGTTTCTCTTTTCCAGAAGGCACCTAAAACAGACTCTTGAGGTACAACCTTCAGTTCCTCCTTTCCCCAACCACCACCATCCATAGGAACCTTCTGCAGCTCGGTGGCAAAGATCTCACCCACTCCCACAGTTCAGTGGCTCTCAGCACAGAACAGACTGGTTTCACATGTATTTAAATAGAGGAGCTTCCCCCCCAGCTACACAATGACTTTCAGCTTCAGATGAAACACACTCTCTGAAGCTGGTGTTTTTTGCTTCTCTGTGTGTATGCAAGCTGGGTTTCTGCCAAATCCTAGCAGGAGGGAATGCCTCATGATGGCACCACACTGCCACAGCCTACTGAGCCCATTTAGCTGCACAACACACCTCCTGCCCAACCTAGATGCACACTGTAGGAAAGGGAGATGGCCACTGGGGAGGTCCCTGGTCTTTTTCAGCATTAGCTCATCCTTGCTTTGATTTATAGTTTGTTATTTGATATTTCGTTTTGCAGCTCCTTCTCCCATGCCCCGTGTACACAGTTTAATGCTAGCCCAGAAATAACAGCAATGCAGTAAAACCCTTTGCAGTGACTGCAGCTGGAAACCACTAGTGACAAAGTCCCTCTGGCTGAAACCAAGATGCATATTTGGGGGAATGCTGCTCTTCCATCTTTCAACGGGGCACACTGGAAGAGCTTAAATTAAAGCTCCAATTAAGGATGCTTAAGTTTCTAATTGCAATTACAAACAAAGCTTTGCTTTTAAAACGAAAGGCACTAACTTTTCATGTGGTGACTTGCACCCTTACAAATGCAAAACAGCAATAAATTAGTGCCCAATGTTACATACCTGCCTGTTTCACATGCAGCCTCAAGTCAAAAGCAGAAAGAAACCTGCCATCAGGAGTCAGAACAATCTTCATTCCACCCACTGTGATTTTATTAAGCAATATGCAAAACACTGATGTTCAAGCCAGTTGTCAGAATTAACGAGCAACACTGAATTCTTTTTGACTGCAATTTGAATCAGAGACTAAAGAAACAAGTCTCATCCAAACCTCTCCCAAAGAGAGCTTTAACTAAGCTCATCAGACACAAATTTTTCCTTCCCAGGAACAATATTTCTGAATTCTGATCATGCCCTGCAACTTTTCTAAAAGCTGAAATTTTTTTTAACAAAAGAAAGATATAAAAGCAACACTTGTAATGAAGTAACCGTGGAGAAGACTGGAAAAAAGTTCTTCAGTTTGACTAAAAGGGTTTGTATCACCATTTGAAAATTCAGATTAGTTAGCAAAGCCCTTCTCTGGGGTTCTGTCACTGGTTCTCTCCATCCAGGCCACTTGGCAAACCCCTCTGGCTCCAGTCACCAGGAGGATGCTGTGGCCACTGCTGCAGCTGAAAGGTTCTCCTCCCTCTGCAGCAGCCAGCAAAGCTGTTTACGTGAAGCTGGGGAAGGAGTGAGGAGCTTCCAACAACTTCACAGTGATCCAAAGCACCCAGCTGCTCTCCTGGCTAAACAAACCCTGGGGAGCTGGGGTGGGGAACCAGGCTGGGGCTGGAGCACAGGACAGTGCCCCACAACCTCACACTGCATGGGAAAATCAAACTGAGCAATGAGGTCGGACGCTGTGCTCCTGGTGACACTTCTGAGGGGGTTTTTAGCCTGAAATGACTGCACAACGTCCCCCTGAGGAACTGGGGCCTGAGGGCAGGGCCTGGGCTGCAGGGGCCTGGGAGCACCAGCTCCGTATGTTCTGGCTCAGCCACTGGAAACAGCGAGGAAGGAGTGCCTGCTATTCCCCCACACTCTCGGGAGGATTCCCTGGTGTTTAGGAATGCCTGTCCGAGGAGGAAAGGCTGAGGGTTCTCAACAGAAGCCAAGCTCCCCGGGGAATGGCTGCTGCTGACACTGCAGAGCTCAGAGCGAGCCATTTTCTACGCTCGGATCCACGGCTTCCCTTCTGGAGATGGAGAAATGCTGCTCAGACTTCAGAGAATCCAACCAGCAAACACACAAACTCCTACTGCTACAAATAAAGCCCTTCAATTACTTATGACTCAGTTCCCTTTTTTTTTTCCTCCTCATTTTTCTTTTTTTTTTCCCTAAGGGATCCCAGAAGTTCAAGTCGCACCACACACAATAAACTTAATTCCACTGCTGCTTCCACATGATCAAAGCAAAAACAAACATTTCATTTGTTAGTCTCAGTCGTGTCCTACTAAGAAAGGACTTTAAGTTAAAAAAAAATAAAATATCTAATTTAAATATTATAATAAGATTATTAGAAAATATGACAAAACTAACAAACCAGCTGAATAACTAAGGGATGCAGGGAAGCCACCGAGTAATGATGCAACAACCTAAACCATCTTTTTAAATCAGAAGTTGAATTAAGCACAACTGCACGATCCTTGGAAAGCTCATACACTCCTAAACTTTCTTAAATCTCTGTTTTAACACAGGATTAAGCACAACATGCTGCTTTATTACTATCCTCTCTTCACAGTTGCTCACAACATTAACATCTTGCCCAAGGAAGATGGTTCCAAGGGGAGAGTTTCACCCCACGTATCTGGAACCTCTCTTGAGCCAGACCATGGCACAGCTCTGTCAGTAGCAGGTGTTTGCTTGACCATCTCCCCCTGCTTCTGACTGTAGCCATAAAACCACCACTCTCTCCCATTTCAAATGGCCAAGCCACCTTTTCTCATGCAATCTCCTCTTTTGGCTTCATTTCTAAAATTCCATGATTTTTCTTCCTCATTTCATCCTTCCTGCTATTCAGGAACAATTCCACCTCTGAAGTGGGTACAACAGTGCTAAGAAATCAACTATATTCAAATGAAAATATTGTTAGCTGCAGGGACTTGGACATCATGTAAAAAAGCAGCATGCCCCACTTTCTGTAAATTAAGTAGTCTCAAAAATCTTACAAACCTTTTCAGAGTATTTAAGCAGCATTTCTCTTGTTACTACTAAGTTTTGTTCAGAGAGTAGAGTAGCACAATATAAAAAAATAGTATGATATGAATAAATGACATTTTATCAGCCTGGAAAAGGGAATAGAAATAAAGCAAAACTGCAGCAACTGCCTTTCAAGAAATCAGAATAGGCAGGATTACAGTTCCTGGTTTACAGAATAAATTATTTTTTCTTTTTTAAATACACACACACACACACTTGGAAGTGAATAAACAGCACGTACAATTTCTGGAAGACCTGTGGAATTCTGCAGCATTATTTTAGCAAGAAAGCAGCATGAAAAATACTGACAAATGGAAAAGCTCCACACTCCCCAACTCTCATTTGTTGATAAAGAAACATAATGGACACTTTTCTCTCCTATTTCTCCCCTCAAAACACAACGTATTTGCCAAGTCTGACACTTCAGATTTTTCAATGTCTAGAAAATTATTTTACAGCTGACATGAAATAGGTTTCAGCCCTGTGAGAACACCCAAACTGGGAGAGGCTGCTCCGTGTGAGCAGGGACACAGGGAGGCAGAGAAGGGGGGGCACCTGCAATCCCATTAGGACCAGAAAGGCCTCGTTAAGATGATGGGTGCCAAGTTCAGGTGGAATTAGTGAAACAGAAACTGAGGTCTCCAGAAAGCCTCTGCATAAACACTGGCTCTGGCTGCCTGCCAGGCAGAATCTGGAGGATTTTGTTCAGAGGGTCAGGAGGCTTAAGGAGTTTTGACTCAGATGGTTCCCATGTACCATGTGATTTCACAACCGTGTCAACAGAGCAGCCTTTCCCTTTTTAAAGGGAAATGGCCCACTAGACTATATAAAAAAAAAAAAGGAAATAGAGAATACAGTTAGACCACAGCTAGAGTGGAAAGAGAGAGAGAAGAAAGTGAGAAGGAGCAGTTCTCCTGAAGCTGGTTTGAAGGTGCAGTCCTCTTGGCAGAGCTGCCCTGTGCCCGGGCACAGCACCCACCTGGAAGCCCAGAGCTGTGGGCACAACACATCTGCATCCCCTGGGGATCCCAGCTCCATCCCCTGGGGATCCCAGCTCCATCCCCTGGGGATCATGGGGATCACTGCTCCCTGCACAGCCTTCCAGGTGAGTGCCAACATTGCCAAAGCAGCATCCTAGTATCCTCCCCAGAGCATTAAGAAGCTTGTACAGCCCCTCATTTGTCTACTCTGCAAATCTGGGATGCTAAAGCAAAGGCTGATTTCAACATATAGATTGTAGAACACTGATTTAATTCTTTTTTTCCCATGTCTTTTTTTTTTTTTCCCTGTTGCCAACAGTAAAAAAAGATTCCTTATGGAAGCTTGATAACTCCTCAAGCTGGGAGGTGAGTTATTGATAAAGAGCCTTCTGAAAAAATGACTTCAGTACATTTATTGCCTTTCCTCCCTAGGCTGTTCCCTTTCACCAGTGTTTTAGAAGGGGGAAAAATAAGGGATGGGTTAATAAAGGAATGAAATTATCAGCACTATTCACTGTCTCACAGCCAATCCAGGGTTTAAAAAGGAGAGACAGAGGTTTGCCAAAGGGATGCAGAAGAGATCCACAGATTTAGTCAGCACCTCCATCAAAAGAAAAAAAAAGAAAGAAAGGTGTAAGGTCATCCATGCTGGAATTTCTGATTCTGCTGCTGTTACTTCTGTACCTTTTTCTGGGGTGCATTTTGCTTTATGCCCTGCCCTTGTGTGAATGAACCTGGAATTCTTTCTTTGGAAGGATATAAAGCATAGGAATCCAAGGAATAGAGAATACTTCTAGATCTGCTAATGAGCAAGTAACTTGAAACAGAAACCTAATGAAAGAATATGAAACCTTCCACAGAAAACCTCTTGTGACAGGATTTTGCATTTCTTCAGGCATTCTCAGGGGCCAGACAGAGGGAGAGGTTTTTTACCTCCAAAATAAACAGTTAGGTGGGCACATGCAGAGAGTGACAGGATCTGGTTTTGTCCAGCAGCCGGGCTTTGTTTTGAGAGGCCTTTTCTGCCTGCTACAACCAGACTGCAGAGCTACTCCAGTCCATCTGCCTGGGAACAGGCAGGCATCTGCATCAGCCCCCTGCAGGCATCAGCAAACTCTCCTTTTCTGACAACATGTGAGATTCACTTAATCTAACTCCACATGGCTGTGCCACAGACGTGCACGTTTAGTGTCCCCTAGAGAGCCTGGGGAGAGAAAAAGGTGTTTAGGGGAATTTGAGGCCCTGCCTTGGAATGATGCAAGGGATGGGGATTAACCCCTCCAAGCTGACAAACCTCTGGGGAGAGAAATGCAAACTGGCAGGTCTGCAAGGCACTCTGCTCTCTTGCTCTCCCAGGTCAAAGGCCACTCAGGCTCATTCCTGTCCCTAAAGGAGGAGCTGCAGAACCAGCAAGAGGAAGAACCAGGACCCACACCAAGCTGGGAGCAGCTGCTGGGTCCCGGAGAAAGGGCAGTTTCAGGATGGAGAGAGTTTTATCCAGACCCCTACACTTCTGTCAGAGTGACTGTTTCACCTCCCCAGAGCTTAGCAAGCAAACAGCTAGCAGTGCAGACCACTTCAAGCAGGTTGGATGGTTTGTGGAGGGAGTTACAGCACCCTCATCTTCAGAACACTGTAAACTGCTTCAGAAACAGAAGTAGCAGCTGTGAGCTCTGCCTACACCTGGGAACTCCAAAACACAGCCAGCCTGGCACAGTGTATTCCCAGGGTAACTGACAGCAGTCCTGACTGTGAGACCATGATAACACAGCACAAGGTGAAGAAGGGGTGTTGGAAACACCAAACAATCCAGTTGAGACACAGCAGGGTTCATCTCCAGACTCCAAAAAGCCATTTTCTCACTCCTCTGGGTGTGACAGGACAATGTTAAATGAAGAAGTTAAACGTTAGGGCAAAAGTTCAAAAGGATGTGGAGAATGATAATATCTGTGGAATGCCCAAAGGGGTCAAAAGCAAGGCAGCTGTCAGCAGAAAAGGATGACAAGGCTTGAACACCAGCTCATTTTCAAGCTGGGGGGCTGACTGCACTAAAGGGAAAATGCTGAACCTTCCTCACCTGCCTCACAGGTACCCAAGCTGTCTGTCTCCAAACAGCAACTGCAGCACACCTGAGACCAGAAGGAAAAGGAGGACAAGAACTCTGTGGTATCAGAGGTATGTTAATGGTTGTAATTGGCACATTACTAAAGTAGAATGCTGAGTTGTTCAGAGATTCTCTGTGCTGAAACACTGCAGTAGGGTCTCCTGCCACGGGATGTCACCTTTGACAGCTTCAGGAGGCTTGAAGGATTTCACAGGATCTGAAGAAACACATTTTCACCTACTAAAATATCTGAGTTCTAGCTGTGGGTTACTCAGTACCACACAGAAAATGTGACTACCCTTGTCACAGCAAGTCAGTCTCCACATACAAGACTCAACTGAGTATTGTTTTATTGAGTAGTAAACTAGGCTGTCAGAGTGCTAAAAAGTTCTTTTCCCTAATCACTCCAATTTTTATGCCAAGAGAAACTGCTCTTCAAGCCCACAGCCCTTACTTTTCAGCAAACAAAATGCTTAACTGCCCACTGCTGACATCCAGTATCCCTGCCCTGACAGCAAGGGGTGTCCTCCAGCTTCCATCCTCTCCTCTACATCATGACAAACACACTCAATACCCAGAGAAGAAGCTGTATAACCCCAGTGTATGCAGAGTATTGCAGCATACTCACAGCATGCTTAGACAAAAGAACATCACCCACCTGCATGTTTTACAAACAGATTAGGCTCAGTAGCTCAGAAGACAGCAAAAGCTGAAGGGTCTCAGATTAGATCAGTGTGATAGCACTGCTGATTTCCTCCAGGAAAATGCTATCAGTTCAGAAACAACACAGCTCAAGCACTCAGTGTTCTTTCTTGTCAGCACCACATCACTAGATGCAGGGCAGCAGGAGATGCTGCTGAAAGAAGTCTTGGAGCCTGAAGGAACATAAACCAAAGGCCCTCTTGCTACTGGTTTCCATCAGTTTTCAAGAGAAAATCCTCTCAAGGGGTTTCATGTGGCAGCTCAGAACATCTAGTTGAGCCCCTTGCTTTGGGTATCTCCAGAAGCCCCTTCCAGCCCCTACCATCCTGGGATTCTGAGAAAATACAATCAGACCATGATGTAGGCAGGGTTTCTTGCAGCTTCTTCGGAAACAAAGCAAGAGGATGGAAGCAGCTAGTGAATTGTACTGCACAGACTGGGAGCTTGCTGCCAGGGAAGAGCTGGGCAGCAGGACTCAGTGAGGAGCTGTCAGTGATTTCAGTGGCATGAATGCAAACAAGTGCCAGGAGAAAATGCAGAATGCCACACACACCAAGAATGCTACTAAAATAAAAATCATCCTCAACTGTTCACTATTAGTTGTAAAATTCTAAAAGCCTTTTGGAGAGCAACAAGAATGGCATGTTCCATCATCAGCTGCACACAATCTGGGAGCACAGAGCACTTGCATCTCTTATTAATATTGAGAAGAAAAGCAACAGAGAGCTGAACTAAACAAACTGTAAGTCTCCTAGTGTTTTGACAGGGATAAGATAGCAGCAGGATCTAGTGGAAAAACCTTTTCATATCAAACCATATTACTAGGAGATCTGACTAGGTTTCCCTATTCCTTTTCTGAAATGCCAGTTTTATAAAGATATGTTTGCAAATACACGACTTAGTTTGTATTTGAAGGTCAAAGTTCTGTCTGAGGTTTCATACTGGCTTGGGAATGACAGGAGTACACATCCTGCATTGCAAACTGTTTGCCAGCTGAAGCTGAGGGCAGGAAGCAGCTTATTTAAAATAGGTAATAAGAAACAAATATCCTCTATTAGTGGCTGTGAACCAGAAAAGGACAGATGCAGTGGTAAAAAGGAGATAAGTTTGGAGCAGACACACTGCTCTCAAACAACATGAGTTTGCACATTTCATCCTCACCAATTAATGGCTTCAAATTAAATGATTAGCAGCTGACATAACTCACTCCATTATCTCTTCTCTCCCACTACAGCAGCATCCACAGAACACTTCCCTTCTCTGTCCAGCAAGTGGAGGCCCTGAATAAATCCCGACTGCTATAAAAGGCAAAAAAATCTCTTACTGTTATGCACCCCATAGCTAATCTCAGAATATCTTTTCTCCTCTGATACAGGAATTAAGACAACAAAAAAGAATTTCATTAACTCTGTTATCCAAGGGTTTTACCTTCGCTGAGGGGGTGGGCCGTGTTAACAACTAATGCTGCCTTGCTTTGGGACTCCCACAGCAACACAGGGTTTAAAAGGAGACACACAGAAGTAGTTCTGCACAGGGAGCTCTTCACCCCACTGGAAGAGTTAGAGGGAAGGTCTCATTCCAGCAGCTGCCTAGCACCCCAACTAAAGTTGCCCAGTCTTTGCTGATAGCAGAGGAACAACCCGCTGCAGAGAAGATAAAATTCAATTACCCTATTTGCAGCAATGTAAATCACAGTATTCCCAGGGGAGCTTCAGTGTTCCAGCAGCAGCTTCACCCAGCACACGGCTACAGCCTGCTGGGGGCTGATTTCAGGGACAAGACAGGAATTAATTTGTTTGAGAACAACCAGAGTAATTACTGAGGGGGAGGAGGAGGGAGGAAGACCTCAACATTTAGAGTCTTTCAGACTCCAAACCACACACAAATCCCATTCCTGAAAACAACCAGAGGAGTATTTGGGTGTTCAAGATGTTCACCTGAATGTGCTCCAATAAAAAGGACACATCCTGCAGCTCCACGAGCACTACCAATCTCCACAACATATGCTTGCATTCCTAGATCTCCTGCGGGCAAAAATACCCACAGCACACACACAGATCTGACACTGCACAAACAAACACACGCTGCAGTAAATGGAAGGGAAAAAAAAAAAACAACAAAAAGACGAAACTCCCCCCCCAAGGCTGCAAACAGCCCGTGGCACAGCACCCAAACTCGCTGCGTTCAGACACACGTTCTGAAATCACTGCCATGTGAGCAGACAAAGCTGACTGGCTTTAACGAACCGCTAATTACACCGGAATCCTCTTATCCTCTCTCTTTAGCTGAATGAAGCAGCGACTGCTACAGCAGCGCAGCTCATGCCAAGCAGATCCCCACCAGCAGGGTCAGCGCTGGGAGGGGAATCTCCAGCCGGAGCAGAGCAGCAGAGATCACCGCTGGGATGCTCCGTGCCAGGCAGGGTTGTTCCAGAGCCACCGTCTCTTCTGGCCGTGAAAAGCCTCCCCTCGCCAGCCTCGGGGCTGAACTGCGACCGAGGGCGCTCAATAATTCATCCCGCGAAAGGGGTGGAGGAAGGAGAGCGAGAAACCCCGAACAATGCCGACAGAGGAAAGGAAAATCCCTCACCCTTCGGCCCCCCTCGCCAGCTCCTCTCGGCTCCTCCGCCTGCCATTGCTCGTGGGATTCTCCTCAGCCGCGGCCGCCGAGCGAAGGCGCAGCCGAGGAGCGTTTCCCCGGCACAGGGCGCATCTCGCTGCTCGCCGATGGGCGGGGGGAGCCGCGGGGCCCGGCCCGGCTGCTCCGCGGGAAGGGAATCCCCGCCTCGCCCGCTCGGGCAGCGCTGGAGCAGCCGCGGGCAAGCCCAGCACAGGGGCAGAGGCGATGGCGCGGAGCACCCACTGAGCCGGGCAGCCCCGGGCGCGGAGCGCCCACCGAGCCGGGCTCTGCGCTTCCGTGGCCAGGGAGAACGCAAACTTACTACGGCCCCGCATCAGTGCCCCCGCAGGGAAGGCCCCGCGCCTCCCCCCAGCAGCATCGCCACGCTCTCCCCGCCGAGGAACAGCCGCGACCACCCCCCGCCAGCCCAGCGGAGCCGGCCCGTCCTCCACGCGGGGTTGCGGGGCCGCAGCGGGGTTGCGGGGGCGAAGTTTCCCCCGAGCCTCCCTCTCCGCCCCGCGCGGGGCGGCCGCTTCCCACGGCCGCGGGGCCGCCTCCCCCCCGCACTCACCATTCCCGAGGCGGCGGGATGGGCTCCGCCGGACTCACCCCGGCGGCCCGAGGAGCCGGAGCTCTCCCGCACACCCCCGCCCGGGCCCCCGCTCCGCTCCGCACCGCCCCCGCGGCCCCACCTGACCGCGCCCCCGGGCTCCGCTCGGCTCCGCTCGCACTTCCTCTCGCACCGGAGTTCGCCCGACCTCTGCCAACCGCGTACCTTCGATTTCCTGCCGCCGCCGGCACTTATCGATCGCTTTTCTCCCCTTTGTCGTTACCAGCGGGGGCGGGAGGCGTGCGGGGCTGGAGCCGGAGCCGTTCGCTCGCTCTCCCGCCGCAGGACGGTGCCGTTTGCCGGAGGATGCCGGTCCCAGCGATCGCCGAGCTTGGCTCGGAGCCATCCCCCTCAGGGCGAGGGAGTCAACAGCTGCCGCCGCCGGCTTGCGGGCATTGATACAAAGCAGTTACCGGCTCCCACCTGTCCGCCAACCCTTCCCGCAACATCCCCCGCCCCGGCTTCACCGCCCTCGCCACAGGCCCGTTCCTGACCTATTTTCCTCACGCGTGGCCGCTTCCCCGCTCCTCCTCCTCCTCCTCTCCCCTCAGTGCTCCCGCCCGGCTGCTCGCAGCGGAGAGAGGCTGAGGGCTCCCCCGCCAGCAGCCGCGGCCATGGCTGCGGGGGGTTGCGGGGAGTTGCGGGGGGGGTCCCCACTGCGCAGCCAGCACAGCCGCGCCTTGGCCACCGCACCGCAGCTCCCCGCCGTGTGCCTCAGCACCTCTGGCCGCGGGGCAGGGCAATCCCCCGACACCCTCTCCACGCAGTTACACGGTCTTGTCCCGGGGGGTTTCAACTCCTCTGCTGGTGCCGCTGGCGCGTTTCTGGCACCGCTTCTTTGGCACCAGGTCTTTGCCACCTCTTTTCACACAATCACACAGTCACAGAGTGTCAGGGGTTGGAAGGGAGCTAGAAGATCATCTAGTCCAACCTCCCTGCCAGAGCAGGGGCACCCAGACCAAGTCACCCAGGAACAGATCCAGGGGGGTCTGCAATGTCTCCAGAGCAGGAGACTCCACAACCTCCCTGGGCAGCCCCTGCCAGGCTCTGGCACCCTCACTGGGAACAAGTTTGTCCTTCTGTTTCCCCTCAACCTCTGGTGCACCAGCTGACTCCCATTGCCTCTTGTCCTGTCACTGGATGGCACTGAGCAGAGTCTGGCTCCATCCTCCCTACACTGCCCTGAACATCTTGACAGACACTGCTGAGCTCCCCCCTCAGTCTCCTCTTCTCCAGGCTAAAGAGCCCCAGCTCTCTCAGCCTCTCCTCAGCAGGGAGATCTCCACTCCCTTCAGCATCTTGGGGCCCTGCACTGGACTTTTCATCACATTCTCAGGCTATCTGAAGGCAAAACCTGAGGTCTGCCCTCGTCCTCTCCACCCCGTGCTGCCCTCTCCATACCAAGAAACCCCCCCCACACTGCTGACCTGGGGCTGTCTGATCCTGCCTCACAAACTGTCCCAGCCTGAGCTCACACAGCTACAGTGTCCTCAGCTGCTCCTGCAGCCTCTGCTTCCAGTTCCCTTCATCTCAGAATTCCCACATTCCAGCTCTGCTCGGTCCTCTCCCAGCTCAGCCAGCAGGGTGACTCTCTGACTCCCTCCTCACCTTCCCAAGCCTGGCAGGGGTTAGTTTGGGTTTGGTTTTTTTCCCTGCTTCACAACTGTGACAGTCCCTGTGCAGAGCCAGTTGCTAAAGTTCTCTCTCTCTCCCGTTATTTTAACCACTTTTTTACCCATCTTTTCATTTCCTCATCTTCCTGTTTTCTTAACACATCAGTTCTAGGCTCCTCACCCAAAAAGTCCCATGCACCTTGCCCCTTCCTACTCATTTGCATACACACATCATGCTTAACAGCACCCTGTAAAGAAAGCTAAAGGATAATTTTGCCATCCCATTTCTCTCTCAGAAAATCCCATTAATCAGCAATCCCCGTGTCCATCTCTCCCCTTTGACTGCCAGAGCTTCTGTGTTTCAGAGCTGAGCTTTCAGCCTGGGCATTCCCACCCTAATCACCCCACCCTTCATCTCCTGTCTTGCTACCAAAGGTGACCACCTATTCTGTGCTGATTAACAATGCAGTTTTGGAACCAACACTTCAAAAATCCATTAACCTTTACTCTTCTGCCTGCACAACTCAGAGCTGAAATCACCACTCACTCTGTGAATTCAAGTAAAGAGGCTTCTTTATGACCTGCCCTGTTTCAGCTGCTCACTCAGTGGCTGGTAACAGCAGAGCTCCTCTCTCCTCTGTTGGTTCTAAGTCTTGGTATTTATGCAAATAAAGTGGTTGTACCTGGAATTAAGTAGCTTGTAGAATGTTTAAAGATAGTAAATAGCCCAAGGACTGAGTGCTCACCAGGTTGGCAATAATGTGCTATAGCAGTTCCACTCAATCACAGCCTGGCAATGTAAGGATGTTGTTTTCTAATTAATACCTCTTAGCTGTTGCAGTGACAGCCATGGTACCCTAAAAAGCAGCCAGAACACAGACATCTCTCAATTATAATAAAAGCTAAACAAGAATTCTAATAATTCTTAGTTACTACATTTCAAAGTGCTTTACAAACAAGGAAAGTTTTAAAGTATCACTGGTTTATGTATTATTTACTGCAACTCTGATTCATTATGGCCTTTGTATACAAACATTCTTTCCTAAAGGTCCAGCACCAATTGAAATGAAGGAAACATTTGTCTGTTTAGTATTTAAAAGGATATGTTTTTCACCACAGATTCTGCTCACTTGCAAATGTTTTTATCAATTCTTACCTCGTCCAATCAGGATAGTTACTAATTGCCATGAAATGCCCCAGCTTTGCATGGTAGACTCCTACAGCTCATGTTACTCACTCCTCTGAACCATCACAAGCAGAATTCATTTTGCACCTGATGCTCAGTGAAGGGTAAGTGGCATCCCCTGCATCTGTGGGAACCAGGGGACTCCACATTCTGGGTATGGGAGATACAGAGATACCCAAAATTCAAGTAGGCTGGTGAAAAAATGCAGAAACCAACTGAATGGAGCTGATGGAGCGGGGCCAGAGGAGGCCACAGAGATGCTCAGAGGCTGAAACAGCTCTGCTGTGGGGACAGGCTGAAGGAGCTGGGGTTGTTCAGCCTGGAGAAGAGAAGGCTCTGGGGAGACCTTAGAGCACCTACCAGTGCCTGAAGGGGCTGCAGGAAGGCTGGAGAGGGGCTGTTTCCAAGGGCCTGGAGTGAAAGGACAAGGGGTAATGGGTTTAAATGAGAGCAGAGGAGATTAAGACTGGATCTCAGGAAGAAGTTCTCTCCCTTGAGGGTGGTGGATCAGTGGCACAGGCTCCCCAGGGAGGTGGTTGAGGCCCCATCCCTGGAGCTATTCCAGGTGAGGTTGGCCAAGGCTCTGAGCAGCCTGGTCTAGTTGAGGGTGTCCCTGCTCCCTGCAGGGGGCTGCACTAGATGCCCTTTGGAGCTCCCTTACCAGCCCTGGCCAGCCTAGGATTGTATGAAATAAATGTTCAGCACTCATGTCAGAAATCACCTCGAGGTTCTCACCTGTGAGCAGCACCTCTCTGCTTTAGCTTCTCTCCCAGTGGCACCAGCCCCAGGCTCACTGGTGAGATGGCTGCAGCAGAAGGCAGCTGGCACTGCTACACCCACGTTGCTGGCTCAGCTCACACTGTGCAGCACCACAGGCCTTGCCATTAATTATTTTTACACAGCACAGTGTTTGGGAGACCGTTCAAGTCTTCTGGCTGATTAGGGGTAAAAGATGGTACAATATTTTCTTATTTAATTAGTTGGAGACACTGCAAATGAGGGCTGTAGGAACAGCAACATCCATTGCTTTTTAAAGCTTAGCTGAGGTGATACAGGAACAAAACAATATGACTTGATGTATTTTGGCAAGGAAGGATGGATGGGAAAAAGAGTGACAGAGCAATTACAGGGAACTTGAAACATGCCCAGAGTCAACAAGATGACCTAAGATTTGTCCTTTTAAAAATAAATACCATAATGAATACTTTCAGTTCAGCAAACCTTCTCTGAGAAAGAAGAACAATCATGCTGTGTGCAACTGCTCATCCTCAAAGACCACGTCCTATACCTGTCCTCACTTACTCCCCACGGGAAAGGAAGGGGGCAAAGTGTTATTCCAGACCATAAAAACGTGTCAAGTTTCTATTTCACTCCATGTTTCCTTCTTTAAGAGTCTCGTTTCAAATGTCCTACCCCATTTTATTTTATTTTATTTTATTTTATTTTATTTTATTTTATTTTATTTTATTTTATTTTATATTTTATTTTATTTTATTTTTTTCTAATATCTTCTGAATATTTAATTCAGTAACAACCAGAGCAAGTCTGAGGAATGTCTCAGCCAGAATCACCTCCAGGATGTGAGCTCTAGCACATGCTCTCCAATGCCACAACACTGGGAGCCAGATGGAAGTGATACTGCTTTTTTTTTTTTAAGCATTTTTCACTTTTGCACACTGGGATTTCTGTGCTGGGGTGAGTAGGGAATGTTCAGAATGGTTGCAGAGCTCTCTGTACCCTGGAGATAAGGGTGCAAGCTTTCCTCACAGCATGTGAGTTTGCTATGGTCAATATATTTGAAATGCTGTTCCATTTCCAAATGATTTTCTTCAGTTCAGAGAAGCACTGTAAATCCTGGCACGCATTCCACTTCCACTTAGGAAGAGTAGATTTAATCTTTTGTTTTTAATGAAGCAGGGCATTGTTTTCACTTATAGATTGTTTGGTGTTGTTGGTTTTTTTTAACTTGTAGAGATAAAAGTAATCTCAAGTTTCCAGTGGAAGTCCTATAGAAACTAGAGAGGATTCTTCCTTCAGCAGCAGCATTTACTTCCTTTAACTCAGTTATAATCTGCTTGCAGTCAGGTAACAACAGCTATCAGGGCAGAAAACCCAGACTAATCCTGAGGAGCAAATTTTATGGTCTTCTCTAAGTATTTCCCAGCACAATTTCTCTCTTCCATTAGGACTGTAACTGCTGTAAGGAGATGCTGAGCAGCAGAATTTTCTGCTACCACCAAACCCACCAACAGGCCTGCACCAAAGTGAAACCCACACAGTGCTCAGTAGGTGCCAGAAAGACAAGAGTGTAAGGACAGTGAAGAGAAGGGGAGAAAATAGACTTCACATTCAATATATTCACTAATTTTGTTATCCAGAGGTGCTACCCTCTGTTTACACACAGGTTTGTATTTCATGTTTAACAACAGTAGTTCTATTCCCTTTGACTTTCAAAGAGAAACATAAACCAGCAAGAGTCAAATCTGGACCCCCAGAGGACTTGTCCCTTTTCAAAACCTTCAATATTCAACAAGAAAGGGTCATTCAGGTCTCTCTGACAATTACTGTTTTGCTTGAAAACCACAACTTTGAGAGCAAAAGAATATTTTAACCAATCCAATATAATTTGATACCTGACAAACTTACTCCTCTTAAGAGCAGGAGTTTCTATGGATAAAGCTATTCTCTGGGGAATGCCATGTAGACCATATGCTGCTTTTGTCTAGAAAAGACAAACAGAGAGTAAAATAATACCTCATTATTTGCCCACACACTAAATGTAAACTGCTGTTCTTAAAAGAGTAAATAAAAGAAGAAAGAATAGATGCAAATGGAAGAACAGGAGAGGAATATGCCAAAAGGTAGCAACAAAAAGAAGCTGCAAGATCTGGAACAGGAATCTGTGGTGTATCATCTTGCTGTCTTCACCTTGCTGCCCACACACTTGAAAGTCTTCAGTCAGACTCATCTCCTGGTGGGCCTTTCATTTTGTCAGCTCCAGTCTGCCACTGGAGACAGGTAGAAGTTCTCAGGAAGAAAGACACTTTGCTTTGCTTTACCTTATCAATTTGGGAACATACAGAGGCAGGGAATTTTATTCTGGCTCAATTATTCACAAAAAAAGCAAGAGGCTTGTCACATTTTGAAGGGAGAAAAGTGACATATTGAAAAGACAGTGACAAAATAAGCCAGAAAATAGGGCTACATGTGAATGGTTTACCTGCCTACACTGTCACACTAATGCTGTGCCCAGAATACACTGTCTGTGATTTCCAGCAAGGGTTTCAGAACCACAGCAACGCTCCCTGGGTGCTAAATTGCAAAGCACAGACCCACCTTTCTGCTTCAAATGATTCTCTTTTCTCCCACATTCTGTCAGCAGGGTCAGGCCAACTGATTGCTTGAGGCCAAGATCTCTCCAGGCATGGCTGTGCATGGCAGTTAAGCCCTGTCTGTCTGTCCCTCTCCTTTCAAGTCAAATCTTCTTGCTTCCAAAGTGCCAGGTGGCACAAGCTGAAATCCTAACCTGTTATGGCAGGGTAGTGGATGTTTCTGAATTTCAGCATGGGAACTGACTTCCCCACATGTCTGATGCAGACAGGGATGATCGCCAAAGCACTCAAGGCTGCTTTTTGTACCTGTCTTCCTTTGAAATTCCATAAGGCAACCTGGCCCTGCTGGGAATCCAGGCACATTTCCTGATCCCCAGCCATTCCTCCCGTGTCCCTCATCAGTGAAGTACAGCCAATGAATCCTGAAACTCATTTCCACTCTGTGACTGATGACACCAAAGTGGGAGGAGTGGCTGACACAGCAGCAGGCTGTGCTGCCATCCAGAGAGACCTGCACAGGCTGGAGAGCTGGGCAGGGAGAAACTGAATGCAATTGAACAAGAGCAAGTGTAGAGTCCTTCAGCTGGGGAGCAACACCCCATGTATCAGCACAGGCTGGGGGCTGATCTGTTGGAGAGCAGCTCTGGGGAAAGAGCCCTGGGGGTCCTGGTGGAGAGGGGGTGACCATGAGCCAACAATGTGCCCTCGTGGCCAAGCAGGCCAATGGATCCTGGGATGCATTAGAAGTGTGGCCAGCAGGGCAAGGGAGGTTCTCCTCCCCCTCTACTCTGCACTGCTGAGACCCCACCTCGAGTACTGTGTCCAGTGCTGGGCACCCCAGTTCACAAAAGACAGAGATTTACTGGAGAGAGTCCAGCACAGGGCACCAAGCTGCTGAAGGGAGTGGANCCAGTGAGGGTGCCAGAGCCTGGCAGGGGCTGCCCAGGGAGGTTGTGGAGTCTCCTGCTCTGGAGACATTCCAGACCCCCCGGGATCTGCTCATGGGTGACCTGGTCTGGGTGCCCCTGCTCTGGCAGGGAGGTTGGACTAGATGATCTTCTAGCTCCCTTCCAACCCCTGACACTCTGTGAGTCTGTGATTCTGTGACTGGAAACAGCTGGCACTAGACTCAGAATCATTATTTCATTCTTTTTATCTTTCATGCTTCTACTAGACATTGGAATAAACTAACAATGCACCCCAAGAAGGGGCACTAGTATCTCATTGTGCTGCTGTCTCCACACCAAAATCCTAGCTATGGAATTCACTCTGTCACAGGAGCAGGACAAAGTCCTCTGGCCAGTTAGACACTGCTCAAGAGAACATTTCTTTCCTACTAGAATTCATTTTATTGCCTAGTATATTTTAAAATTACAGTTATTTCATTTATCCCACCTTAAAATGTCCTTGTTCTCCACCATTGTAACTGCTCTTTCTTCTGGCACTAACTGATAAATAAATTCTAATTTACTTGGAGTGGAAAAAAAATTCACAAGTATTTTTTCTTCTGTTGCTGTTCTTCCAAAGCAGCAAGAGCATCCTTCAGAGAAGTTACAGAGGAGGCAGCATGTTTACTTCCAGATTTGTGCAAGGGAAGAACTAATGAGGAATAAATGTGCCAATCAAATGGTAATTGTTCAGCTTTTCATTCTCATCTGATACAAAGAACAAGACTAGCTACTGTTCATTTACATTTTCATTAGTTTATAATGATTTTATACCTTAGTGTTTTATTTACAAACTATATGGAATATTGCTTCTTTGCTCTTGGAATTTAAATAGTAAAAAGTTTCACCTAAAGCTTTTTGTAAAATCTCAAGCTTCCAAAATCTCAGTCTTTGTTCTGAATTAGCCTAACTTGCACAAAATTTGGTTGTATATGCAGCTGTACATTTATTTCACTTGAAATGCTAAAAAATGTAAAGTTGGGGGTTTGTTTTTGTCCCCAAAGCAACATTCAATTTTGTATAATTAATTCAGGAAAATACTTTTGTTTCTTTTTTATTGGAAAGAAAATGATAATGAAAATATCCTGACCTAAAACCTGTTGGAAAGTAATTTTCAAAGTGAGCCCTTTAGTACAGAGCAAAATAGCAGCAAAATCCATAATTCCTCCTGAGTACCTGCTAGGAAGTGCTCCCAGTGAAAGGTCTGTGGGGGCTTTTTTAATTCTGCTTCCTCTAACCCACAGAAAAATTAAACAACTTAATAAAAGGCAAATATGTGCAAGTGTTTATTGATGGGAGGTGAGTAAGCAGACTGGTGGAGATGAGTGAGGAGCAAGCAACTGAAATGAACCAAGCTCATAAAGCTCCTGGAAAGAAGTCATTTGTCACTAGAGCTCTCATAGCACCTTCCCTTGCTGGGTCACAGGAACACCCTGGAGTGTTCCAAGGAGCACACTAACACTCCCACCACTGTGGGCTCCATGGCTTTCACTCTCCCACTCAATCCTGGGTTAATTCCTGCTAGGAGAAGGAGAAAGTCCCCCCAATCCTGGCTGTTTCACACAGTAGCTATCCCGACTCCAAAGTGTGCACATGGTGCCAGGAAATCCTCCCCAGGAGCCCAGCTGTCTGCAGCAATAATGCACTGCACAATACTCCACGTTTGGACTCCTCTGGCTGTAGGAAGCTTGCCAAAGATGGAGTACAATTACTCACAGCTAACTCCTGCTTCAACATCCTAGCTCAGCTCCACACAGTCACTGCACTCAGCCAGAGAAACTGAGTTTGTTCTTACCTCTCATCTACAGCTTATCTTCTCCAGCCTATCCTGTTGAATTTGGCCAATTAGATCTTGCTGAGGCTGTGAAATTAAACCTATTTATCTATAAATGCTATAGACTTGCAGAGATACACAGGATTGCAGCATGCTGCTCTCATCCCACATCCTGCTATTTTCATTTTTACACAGAGGCAATGTATAGCCACCAAAAAATACTTCCATCCTTCTGCTGAGAACTGTAATTCCTGCAATATTTCTCACTAAATATGCTGCTAATATAAAATAAAATAAACCAGGTATTTATATAGAGACAAGATATAAGAATGAAAAAAAAAAATCTGTGATATTTGGAATAAGGAACAGGCAAGTGCTGTATTGAGGCTCAAAGCAGTCCTGAAAATATCTACAAAATTAAATACACAGAGGAGGAGACTGCCTTGATTAATGTCACAGAATCCTCTTATCATCAAACTGGGAGAAACAGCTCATCAGATTCTGGCTAAACACCCACTAAATGGATGTTCCTCAGAGTAATGCTATCACTTTTAGAACAAAGCAGAGGGTATTTAGAGACAAGGAATGACTTCAGACACATACACACTACTTGCCTGCTCCACACTCGTGTGTGAACTCTGCACACTGGTGTTAAAAGGAATGATGCCAAAGCTTTCAGTCAGAGGCTATAGGCATTTGCAGGGGAAAGGAAAATGCTAATGACAGCCAATTAAAAAGATTCAGCTTTATGTTTCAGATTTTCTTCTGAGATTCCAAATTTATTCTTTTCTGGTTTGGTTTGTTTATGCAGCAACCTACACTGACTGGACCATTCTTGTCATTCTTTTCTGAGATCAACTAAGATAAATAACTCAAGAAGCTGCAAAAATTAATCTGATAACTGGATAGTAGACATAGCACGGGAAAACAAGTATTTTAAAGACCTTTCATGGATCATCACCTTTTTTTTTCAGTATCTATTCAGATTTTTTAGAAGGAAAGAACCTAAGTGTACAAGTAACCTCAGGAAGTGTGTGGAGGTGCCTCTCCCATCCCATACCTGACACACAGATGGATTTATTCAGTACGCATTTGTGATGGACACTGATCACACAGCATCCCAGCAAGCCTGCACCTTTCCAATCTGCTCAGACTGGGTGAAATGGTTGCTGTTAAAGATCCAGCTTTAAAACCAACTGCTCCGTGTCCTACAACACACTAAAACCTCCATGACCATCTCTCTTTCAGAGCCCTATCTTCATTTATTTCAGAATTATTTGTTCTCTTGCTTACCTTCATTTACTCAACAAAAGCAGAAACTTTTCCTAGGGAAACAGAATGGAAAAAAGTAGCTGTTTAATATCCACTGGCACAAAACCCCATGCTTCTATCTCCAGGGATTTAGATTTATTGGCATCTTTACTAGCTGGGTCTTGGAAGCCTGCAGAGCTAGCCAGAAAGAACAGTCTGTATATATTGAGACAGAAAACCCTGTGAACGACGGACATTTTTCACTGATGAGTTCTGTTTTTCCAAGGGAATGGAGTGAAGAACTGTAAATAACATGTTGGGCAGAGGTTGAAAAAGTTATCTAGCTTTTTATAGGCAACATTAAGATTTCACTGCTTACTGGGTTTCTGGTCTTAGTCCAATCACTATGAAAGTTTCACTTGCACAGTTAACTCCTTGCCTACCCTCCTGTCAGAGGTAAGGTTGCATAAGAGAGTGGCACACACTAGAGCAAGAGAGAACAACCTCCTGGACCTACTCAAAGCCCTCTTCCCACTAAGACATTGGAAAATCCAGGCAGAAGATGTATGGGTAGAATTATATTAAATTTACAAGTGAAAAAAAAAAAGGGGGGGGGTAAAGAAAGAAGGCAAACAGCTTGCCACTAGAAAAAAAGCAATTATCAAGAGTAAAGACAGAAAAAAAGACATTATATCTCTTATCATAGGGACAACTAGTATTGTAATTTCTCATTTTCCCTTTCTGTAGTGGAAGCCATTTCCATGTAAGTCAATAAAAACAGTGAAATTACCAGGCTTACTTGTCTAAATATGTGGGTTCTCAAAAAGCTACCTTTTCCCACAGAGAAAATGCCTGCCTGTTTCCAACAGACATTATTATCAGTACATTTAATGGGAGCCAGAGAAAACACTATTTCCATATATTCACTTTTATGAAACTGACTCTAGTGATGGTTTGAGAGGAGACTATCTCCTAATTATGCATTTTAATGAACCAACATATCAAAAATGTAAGAGTTCATTAAAAAAGTATTTCTAGACTTGATGCAAAAATAACCTTGTATATATAAATTATATTTAATCAATGCAAATCTGCCTTCCTGAATCTGCAGGCACGTGAGTGATTTTTTTTTTCAGTGTGAGTTCCTCTACCCTGTGGCTCACCAGTGATGGGTGCTGGGGGCACTGGGACATGGTGTTGCTCCAAAGAATATACAGTGAAGGGAAATGGGGAAAATGAACAAAGGCCAAATACGAAGAAACACAAGGAACAGAGAATGGGAAGACACTGAT
The DNA here is from genome assembly GCA_013401355.1 of Ceyx cyanopectus. NCBI lineage: Eukaryota > Metazoa > Chordata > Aves > Coraciiformes > Alcedinidae > Ceyx > Ceyx cyanopectus. The sequence continues at coordinate 60,741 of VYZU01036021.1, forward strand.
TTGGTTTCACTCCTCAATCTTCTGACCATAAACCCATGACCATTTCTACAGCTGACTATATTTACAAACTCAGGCACAGGATTATACGATCACTTGGCTCCAAATGGATTCCTGGAGGGTTTTATTTCTTCCTCAGCAGCTTTCCACACAAGTACCTCTTCACCACACCACACTGGGTTTCCTTGCCCAGATGAGAAACAATAGCTTTATAATGCCATAATTCAGGAACTCAGGAAAAGCAATGAAATGCTATTTACAGTTCCAGAGGACTATCAATCCAGGCTGGGGGATGAGGAGCTGGAAAGCAGCTCTGCAAAAAAGGACTTGGGGTGTTGGTGGATGAGAAGCTGGACCTGAGCCAGCAGTGTGCACTGGCAGCCAAGAAGGCCAATCCATCCTGGGCTGCATCAAGAGAAGTGTGGCCAGCAGCTGGAGAGAGGGGATTCTGCCCCTCTGCTCTGCTCTGCTCACACCTCCCCTGGAGTATTGCAGCCAGCTCTGGAGCCCTCAGCATAGGAGAGACATGGAGCTGCTGGAGCAGGGCCAGAGGAGGCCACAGAGATGCTCAGAGGCTGGAACAGCTCTGCTGTGGGGACAGGCTGAAGGAGCTGGGGTTGTTCAGCCTGGAGAACAGGAGGCTCCAGGGAGACCTTAGAGCACCTACCAGTGCCTGAAGGGGCTGCAGGAAGGCTGCAGAGGGGCTGTTTCCAAGGGCCTGCAGTGAAAGGATGAGGGGGAATGGGTTGAAATGAGAGCAGAGGAGATTGAGACTGGATCTCAGGAAGAAGTTGTTTCCCTTGAGGGTGGTGGATCAGTGGCACAGGCTCCCCAGGGAGGTCGTTGAGGCCCTATCCCTGGAGCTATTCCAGGTGAGGTTGGCCAAGGCTCTGAGCAGCCTGGTCTAGTTGAGGGTGTCCCTGTTCCCTGCAGGGGGGCTGCACTAGATGCCCTTTGGAGGTCCCTTCCAGCCCTGACCACTCCATGATTCCATGAGGAGGCAGGGGAGGCACGAGCACAGCACGGAAAGGGCTGCAGTGTCTCCCCAGGAGGGGTGCTGGCCAGGCCGGGCCCCTGGGCTCTCAGCACCGCTGCCACCAGAGGCCTCCCAGGCCCGTGCCGGGCACCACTGACACCCCCTCTCGAGTGGCTCCAGAAAGGAGCCTGCTCTGCCCAGCACAGCAGAAAACACATAGCAGGGAGATGTCTGCTACTCAACAGCAGACAGTTCATGGCCAGGGGGAAGCTGCCTTTCCTGAAGCTGATTTTCAATTTTCGGGCCTGTTTCCTGCATGGTGACAACACCGACAGCTCGTGGAGAAAACAGGGGCACCCCCTGGAAAGATGAAAGACTTTCTGTCTTTTCAAGGAGATAGGGATTTAACCATCCTCCAAACAGATGCCCCTATCTGCTTACCACAAGCATAAAAATATCAGACTATTAACATGTGTTGTCATGATGGTTCCATGATGATGTTTTGTGCAACTAGACAGACAGTCGGTGTTAACTGGGGAGGTTAACTTTTCCAGGCACTATTTTGTACACCACCTATGAAATGGCACTAAGACTAGCAACTTGCTTCAAGTTGCTGAAATGATTTTTCTTTTATTACTTCTTTATGGTTTCTGTTCCCTTGTGGTTGTAGGAAAATGGCATCCAGAACACCCTGGAGCGAGAAGAGTGAAATGGAAAACTGAGCCCTTGTGGTGTTTGGGATGTTGCTTGTGATTTTGAAATTATTTTTTTTTCAACTCGAGTTGACACCCTCTCATACTCATTGTCACAGAAAGTGTTAGAAACACTATAAAGACCAATTTTTTTTTTTTTTAAGTTGCAACCAAACAGGGTCAAACATCACCATTAATTCTTAGAGCCCCCACAGGTTTAAACTCAGTCTCTCACTATGCTGAGAAACAATCTCAGCTCCCATAGATGCAGAGCAAGAATCTTCAAGTTATTTCCCTTTCCCCCCAGTCCAATTCAAATGGCACTATTTTTCTCAGAAGACTCATGTTCCACAAAGCAGATGTCTAGGAGCTGGAGGCACACTTGCCAACTGAAAAGACACACACCAGCTATGAGCAGGAGGAGAGTAACTCAGAGCTATCTCCAGCCAAGGACAGGAAGGAAAGCAGAGCACTAGAAGTTCCAGGAAAGTGATTTTAGTCTGCTGTTGCCTCCACTTTCAGACTTTTCCAGTACATGGTAGGCAACAGTGAACCTGAGGCTTCAGTCAAGTTGCCACAATCAGCCTTGAAGAACTGCCCTGAGTGATATTTGTGTGTTCTCCGGGTCAATATTAGTAGCAAGCTCAGATGTCTAGAGTAGGTTCAATAGGAAAACAGATTTTCCTGCTCCCTCAGATGATATATAGCCAGGTATCTCTACAGAGACATTACATTTTGTAATGAATGCTTCATTTTAATTTAAGTCATGGTAGTCATTAATGCTGAGCACTTCAGGAGCTGGGAGAGACAAAAGAGACTGCTGTACCAGATCACAAGAAAATCCCATATACTCAGTGCCATCCTTCTGACAGTGACCAGCAATATATGTCTAAGGGAAGGTGTGAAAATAATTGAGGCATATAATGAATCTTCCTTGCTACAACTGCCCAGTGCCTGGCAAAGCTGAGCCATGTTGCCTTTTCCCTCCCTTGACAGTCCCTTATTCTAGAGATTCTTTCCTGCATCTCAGACTGCTCTGTATGGCTCTGCTTGTACAGCATCCCACACCAGTCAGCCCTCACACCTCCCCAGAACCAGCTTTCCTCTGGCAAGAGACAGATGTAATTGTCAGCCAGAAACACCCCTAGGGAGAGAATGTGCTGCAGAGAAAGCACCCTGGTTATCACCATGCTCCAAGAAACCTGCAGCACCAAACTTACTCCTCATTCTTCCAGCATGCAGCACCCACAGCACTGCACAGAGGTCTCCTGCCTGTCCCCACTCACACCCTGGAGGAACAAGGACCCAGTGAAATCCCTGCTGCCTCTCAGCTTCATTTGAGCCTGCTTGCTCAGACCACAGATTGAAGAGCTTCAGGGGTGCAGCAGAGAATAAACACCCTGCCTTTCTCTGGGAATTAAAAATAGAATAATTAGCCTTTAACAGTTTGCAGCAAGACTCCATGCACATGAATGGCTGCATTGTAGCATGCTGTGTGCATGCACAGCCTTCATTTGTGGGGAAGAGTTACCAAAGATGGCCATCAAGATCTTTACTACATCAGATTATTATTACCACAGAAGATGTGCCAGGAAAATACAAATACTGTATATTAAACCATATGGAGCAGTTGCTGGTACACTGAGCTCAACCATCAAAACACTTCTTTCACAATCACCACCCACCCACAGACTGATGAATACCCATCATCTGTGCACAAAGTTTAACTTTGTTTTATTAATAGTGGCATGAAATCTGAATACATAAAAAAGAGCCCTACTATATAAAGCAATGTTTGGCATTTTTTTTTCCTCCTGGTGAATTAATTTCTAATTTAGTTACTATAGAAACCATCCTGGAGCCCTCTGTTCAAAAAAGAAAGAAAATAATAGATTACAAAAGTCTCTGTATTACACAGACAGAGAAGAGGAGCAAAGCTAGTGTACCTGGCCATGCAGCTGATAGAGATGTGTCCCTGGGCAAAGGAAAAGAGCACACAGCTGCAATTCCCATAAGTCTACCTGCAATAACCATGGATAAAATCACTGCCATCAGCAGCAGGACCTTGAATGCACAAGAACTTCTGGTCTTAGAAAGCCAGGGCTATCCTTTTCTGTTTGAAAAGCAAACAGCTACACTAATGCAATGAGTGCATTTTGCTTTTTCTTAGAACTACAAAGTTCTGTGCATCCTGACATTGTCCTGGTATGTCACATGAACTCAGGCTAAGTGAACATGTCTTTTTTTGCTCGTTCTGAAAAGCATCAGAAATGAACTGCAAGAGGTTTCAGTGGCAGCTGAGTGGCAGCCACCAAATGAGACAGCAGTGTGGCACACATACTGAGACCAGCAGTTCTGCAGGACAGCTGAGCAGGTGACAGCTTTACTCAGCTTCTTTCTCCTCACACAGAGCTGCCATAAACATTTCATGAATAATTCTGCTAGCAGGATGCATGATTTACACAGGCCTGGGAGGAGCAGGATGGCACAGTCCCTGCTTGCCTGAGAGCTGCCTTCCCCACTGCACACTGCTGCTTGTACCTGTAAAATTGAGTCAGCTATCATTCCAACAACCCTGAGTCTTCTGTACAGGAGACTGAGAACACCAGTGCTCCCTGCTCCAGAAGAAAAATGTGTTTAAAGTATCTACAGAGAGCCACTTAGACATTCATGTAACTCTTCTGTATCGTGCAAGCCAAAGAGTTCTCAAAAATAAACCCCAATACATTTCATGGAAGCCAATAAACACTCAGGCAAAGTGTTTCTCTTGAAAATAACCTTGGAAGATGTGAACCAGCTCAGAAAACCCTACAGCTGCCCATTTAATTTCTAAGATTAGATACAACTACTTGCTGTTGTGATTAGTGTTGGATCAGCCAGCTCTGTGTGCAAGGGACAGCACAGAGCCTGAGCACTGCCCCAGATGGTGCAGCTCATCTGCTCACCCACTGCCTGGCTAGGAGCTTTGTATGAGAACGAACTGCCTGAGGTTTAACCCAGACAAGCTCAATGCAGTGTTGAGAGATTGGGTTTGTTTTTTTTTTCCCCAAGTTGTTCACAGATTTAGGTTTGTCCAACTCTGGAATGTCAGATGACACTAACAGCTTTTTTTTTTTTTCACAGGCTCTTGGGAGCCTTTCTCTCTGGGATCTGGATTTCCTCACTGTGCTCTGTCTGTGTCATCTGTTCTGGATTCCTGCCACTGTGGGACTTGAAGAGGATGTTGAAAATATAGATGGATAGAAAAGGAGACCACCAAAAACATTTTCTCATCCCAGCCTCGTGGTGTACACTGTACCTGTTCACACAAAGCCTGACCTAGGAGTGTGCAAGGTGAGATGTTAGCACACCCCAGTGAGCCCCTCTGCTGGCTGAGGCACTCCATGTCCTAGTTACACTACCCCACAGCTGACACACTGCAGTTCAGTGCCCATATGGCAGCTTCTCAAGCCTGCAGGCAGCAGTCTACATGGAGAACTCCAGACTAACATTGTCTTAGTCTGTTGGCAGACCCAAGTTCAAGCTGAGAACATAATTTTCACACATCTCTTTTCTAGAAGCACTGCTAGCACTAGGCTAGCATGTATATCTGTTGTTGAAGGTTATATTTTCTTTCCAAGTGGATTTAATGTCTTATTAAATACAATTAATAATACTAAATTATGGGAAGAAAGTTTTTGTTGAGTTACAAAATAGAATTATACAAGTTTTCAGTATCTGTACTAGCACTTTTTATCCTTTAGAGTATAAAAGCATCAATGTGAGGAATAAGGAATAACTGCTGTTTGAAATGGTGCTGGAAACCTAGGGACACTATGGAATCTATCTTTAAATTACATTATCTAGCATTAGCATTCAAAACACAGACATGATTTAGGTGAACCACCAATCTCCCTTACTGTGGGAATTCATGTTTTCAAGTAGAACACTTTCTTATACACCCTGCTTAGTTCCCATCTGCCTCACACCTGAAAAAAAACCTAGGATACTCTTGACACTTAACCCTGCAATGATGAGCAAGTCAGCCTTGAACAGGCAAAGCTCATGCTTGATTTGAAGCACGTTGAATAATTTAATTAACTTCTATGAGAAAACTTGCACCATCTGCATGTGAGCCAAAGTATTCACCAGGTTGAGTCACACTGCAGGGTTCTTGTAGGGAAGATATTGCAGGGGAATAACCAGAACAAAGTCACTAAGCAGGTCACAGCTGTTTGGTCTGTGTCCTGTCACACTGACAGCACTTGTAAATCAAACCTTCTACCAAGACATAGAAGGTCTCTCAGCAAACTGACACCATTTGGAAGCACTGTCAGTGCATCTCAGTTGTTCAGCCTGGCTGAGAGAGTGTAACCAGAGACCACTTACCTTGTGCTTAACAGAAGTTTGCACAGGGGTGCTACTTAACACATCACACAGCAAAAAATGAAGCTACTTGTTAACAGATATAAAATACATTTCACAGTTGGATTCTTTTACAATGGAAGCACTGGACAGGAAAGCAGAGACGTAAAATTCCACCACTGCAACTGCAAGCAACCACGTAACACATCCAGAAGCCAAAAAGACAACCAACCACCTCCAGGTTCTTTCCCCACATTGCAAGCCACACAAAAGAATCCTGTCATAAAAGAGCATAAAACACCTCAAACATACCACAGAAGAGCCAGAAATGCTGGAGTCAACAGCAGTGTGTTAAGCTGCAATCCCAGCAGGGAACTGGATGGGTAAATGCTCATGTCACCCTCAGGAGTATTGTGTGTGCCATGCCACTGAGAGGCACAGGCAGCCCTGCAGAGCAGAAGGTGCCACAAACACAGGGACAGCCTGCATGGCAGTGCTGCCCCTTGGAAATGCTCTTTCTTCTGAGCCACACTGCAGCAGCTGAATACAAGACAGCTCTTTCCAACTCCAGGGATTTCTCAGAGCAACTAGCACTCTATTTTTTTCATGAGAAGTACAAGTTGAGAAACAGTAAACAAGAGGATAATTAAGATGAAGAGAATTAGAATTTGTATAGAGGACTCAATCATCATGTATATGGTAAATGATGCATAACTGAGAAATGCTGCTGTTCTCTCCCCATGTTTTCAGGCTCATCAGAAATAATCCTCCTAATGTGATTCTCTCCAAGAGAGGCAAATCCCAGGGAATATCCCCAGCATACATTTCTGCCCTTCCTTCAGCAGCTGGTGGCTTGTTTAATGCACCTTTGCTGGATTTCACACCACCCTCCCTTTGCAACCCTTTCAAATGAGAGACAGGTGTTGAGAAGATGGCTGAGAGAGCCCGGGGGTGAACTTACATTGAAGAAGTTGGTCTTGTTCCTCTCACAGAAGAGGCCCTGAGCTGGCATGTGCTTCAGCTGCTGCCAGGGTACCCCACTGCCCAGCAGCACGTCACGGGCCCACTGCAGGTTCTGTGGGGGAAACAGGGCAGGTGAGTTGCAGCAGGGGACAGAAAAGCCACCACGGGCAGAGCTACAAGGCACTTGCTTGTATTTATTAACTTGCACTGTCATTTCTCATGTTCCACCTAGCTGCTGTTCCACCAGTGTTTACAGAGTCCTGTGATGGAGAAGACATGATACAGGAGAGAGAAGCCAGCTCACTGCTCCCAGAGAGCACCCAGGCTGCCCAGCCCCTGCAGACTGAGCAGCCCCTCTGGGGTCTGAGCCCAGCCTCAGACCCTGCAGACTGAGCAGGGCTGCTGAGCCCAGCCTCAGACCCTGCAGACTGAGCAGGGCTGCTGAGCCCAGCCTCAGACCCTGCAGACTGAGCAGGGCTGCTGAGCCCAGCCTCAGCTCATCAAGCTTTATTTTGTTTTGGTTTTAACCTGTTTTCATTTCATTGAAATCTATACTGCATCTCCTACAGACACCTGAATTACAGGTATATTTAATTTTTTGGTTAAAAGCACAATCTAGTTTCAATATAGCAATGTAGTTTCTTAGCAAACAGTGGACCTCACTGTCCTGGGTACCTCCTGTCCTGCAGCCTTCCTCCAGACAGGGCCCCTCACTGTCCCCCCAGCCCCTCCAGTTTCTCCCCCCATGCTCTGGAAGCAGCCCCTCAGCTCTGCCCTGTGGGAACTCGCGTGACAGTCACCAGCTCACACCCAGGGCTGCCAGCAGAGGCACCCTGGCAGCTCAGACTGCAGCCTCCCTTCAGGGGGGTGGTGAATTCACGCCCACACAGCCACTGCCCTCCACCTCGGCCAACCTCTCTGGGACATTCCACACCTCTCATCACTTCTGGCTGACAGTGCTCAGTGGCAGTGGGAGACTAAATGAGAGACAACACTCAGAAACCCCTAAAGCACCACCCCTCTAAGAGTTCAGGACACCAGGCTCTCTGCAGTTGGGAACTAGGGCCAGCTGTTGGCTCTGGGCCACACAGCATGGACAGATGGGAGTGTTACTGACTGTAGGGTTTCCCTGACAGCAGTTCCACTTGTTCCAGTATCAGAGAGCAGAGCCATTCCAGCCACACCAGCCTGGTGCTTTCAGAGACAGCTCCAGGGCAGCAGATGACAGAGGAAAGTGCTTGGGTGACACAAGAGAATATTGGCTTCTCATCTGTGTTCTGGAGGCACAAATCCCTGAGTCTCAAATGTGATGAAATCACATCCAAGAAGTGGATTACAGATGTAACAGGGGATTACAGTGTATTTTACTGTGTATTTTACAGTGTATTACAGCTGTAATAGTGTATTACAGTGTATTTTACAGTGTATTACAGTGTATTACAGCTGTAACAGTGTATTAGTCTATTTTACAGTGTATTTTACAGTGTATTTTACAGTGTATTTTACAGTGTATTTTACAGTGTATTACAGCTGTAATCATGTATTACAGTGTATTTCAGAGTGTATTTCAGAGTGTATTTCAGAGTTTTTACAGCTGTAATAGGTTTTCTATTATTTTTCTTTCCAGGGGTGTGTTTGCAGTTATTAGCAAAGTTCTTATCCTGTCTTCCAGATTATTTTCTTTACAAGACTCTGGTGAAACACTAAAAGCCCTGCTCAATCATGAGTGCTTTTGTCCTAATGACAGTAATCATGTAGAAATCTCCAATGTCTTACCAGAAGTGGAGCATCCCCTCCAGCAAAATGCTGATTACAGATTCATGTGCAAGGCAGCTGAACACTGGAATTACTAACCAGATATTTATGGATGTCAAAAAGCCTTCCCTCAGAGAGCTGACACAGGTACTTACACAAGACCTTCTTGATTATATTGCACCACAGTGGGGGGATTTGGGTAGCTTTCCTTTGGTGTGGAGCAAACACATTCACTCACAAACCTTGCAAGGTGCTTTCTGGCTAGTCAGAGAACCAATACATTTAATTATTGTCAAATTTAATTAGGATTGAGGACAGTGAAGTATGTAAAGTTAACTGCATCCTAAGTTTCCTACAGTGATTCTTTAGTGACATGTTTGTCTCTAATCCTATTAACCTAAGCCTGCAGAATACTTTGAAATGCACACAAAAGGAAAACACAACACAGAAAAGGAATTACAAAAATCTGGTCTTCCATGAAAGTCAGCCTGCTTTGAATAAATCAGAATCTAGCAAAAAGAAGCCTATCCTAATGTCCAAGATGCAGGCACACAAATGCTTTATTTGATGCCAGTTGTAGTCAGGAGGAATATAAGTAAATTCCAAGTGTGAAAATGAAGTAAAAAAAATTGCCTCACGTGTGACAACTTGAATCTTACAGTTAAAACTATCACAGAAAAAATAAACCAAAACCCAAGAAAGATGCCACCACAAAGCTTCAATTTATTTTTTTCCTGTGTAAACAAACTGGAGCTATGGCTGTGTTCCTAAATGCAGCTTTTACTGATGAAAATGTTGGGATCTCATTAAGTTTGGCACGCTCTGGTGACCTGCTGAGCACCCTGTGCTGACCAGCCCTGCCCATGCATTTGGCAGATGCAATTCACAAGAGTTCTACTGAAGAAGATGATGACAGTGACCTAGCTGGGAGGAAAAAAGATCAGACAAATGTGGCAATTACATGGTAACTTCAGCCAATCAAAACTAATAGGAATAAAAGCTGTAGTTAGAGATTTTTCCACTACCCTTCTCCTCTAATCAGCATGATCAGGTTTCCCCAGTAAATATGCCTGAGCAGGTCTCAACTCATCAGGCTGCAGAGTTTGCTCTGCCTGATGTTTGGCTGAGGAAGTTATTAGGTTGGTGAAGGGATCCAGGGCACAGCAAGCAGGATTTATTCCTTTTGGCACACTGCTTGCCACTCTTGAGCTGCTGGATGTGGCTGGCTGACTCAGGGCAATTATGAGGTGCTCTTTCCAGTTCAGCTGTTGCCTCCCACATCTTCATCCCCCCAAATCCAAGGACAGGATGACTGGCAGGGTACAATCACTTGCCAAAAAAAATTTACCATCATTGTTAAAGTGGAAAAGGAAAATCTCTTGTGGTCAACCAAGTGGAAATCTGAATCACTTGAGACATAGATCCTGAACTCCATGGTGTCAGGAACCACCTGTACCTCACAACCTCATACTGCTGAGGGGTGTACAAAACACCCTTCTGTACCTTAACCCTTCCTAAATATTATCTCAGTCTATAGTAAACTACTTAGAGAAAATCTTGTCATTTTTACATGCATATGTTATGCCCAGTTTGTCATGCTAATGACATCATCTTATACCTGACACTAATTTCACTAAAATTATACATTTTATAGTTATAATTTATATTATATTATTATTTATTATTTATAAATTTTATAGTTATAATTTATATTGTATTATTATAGTTATAANAATCACAAAGGCTGAGTATTTTACTTCAAGCCAGAGACAAAGTGAATGGGAAACCCAAACTGACCATGAGGTAACTTCTGAAGATGAAGCCTAACTTTCCTGCAAACAAATAAAACAGCTATGCACAAATTTGCTCTGATAAGAGAATAAAACAAAGAGCCTCCAAAGACTAAGCAGCATTTTTCAGGGGAAAAGAAACCAGAACATGCAGCCAAACAAAATGTTGAAAGATTTTGAAAAGGATGTTAAAAAAAGCACTCAGCAACTATTTTTACTGATCTTGCAACAGCAAAACCAGTAATGCTGTAAAATGGAAGAAAACAGATTGCATATGGAAAACTTGTTTCTCTATGTGCTGTGGAGACCTGCCAATCCTCTCCTTTCCCAGCCAACCATGAATTTTGGCCATCACTCTGAATTCTTCATACAAATTCCTGGCACTGGTACACAAAAGCTGTATTTTCCAAGATGGTTATATGTATTTAAAAATTAATCTCAGCTTTCTAAAATTTACCAGCAATCCACTCTGCCCCCACAGAACTCAACCTGACTTCTTTATCACATGTTTTAAATCAGGGTTATGTGGGTCTCTCTAAGCATGCTTCTATTCCAGCTCCTGCTGAGGGTACTCCCTGTGGTGGAGACTGTTCAGGAGTGACTCCCACTGCAGACACCTGAGTACCAGTGAGACACAGACACCTGCCACAGCCAGGGAAGGACTGAAGGAAGCCCAGCCTCAGGGAAGCAGGCAGCACACAGCCACCAGCTGGAAGGGCAGTCTGTCAGGGCTAACTAGCTGTTTGTCACACAGAAGGAGTGAAAAAGGACAGCCCAGCCCAGCAATGCCAGCTGGAGCCAGTCTGGTAACTACCAGGCTCAGACAGGAAGGACTCAAGTGTTTCTGGGTCCCAGGAGGAGATAATTTAGCCAATAATGTGTATTTCATACAGAGAAACATCCCACACCTCTAAGCTGCTATTTACCTAGGTGAATGATGGAATGTGCTATTGTTTTATGACCCTGCAGCTGCAGGCTCAGGCTACTTTCAGATAAAAGGAACTAACAAACTAGCAAAACTCTGAGCAAAACAAGAGTGGGAAGGGGCTCCCAGGACAGGCCAGTCCTGTGGTTACCAGCCTGGCACAGAGCAGCACCTTGGGAGGTAACTGGGAGGAAGAGTGTGGCCTCCTCCAGCTGTCAGGGCACAGGTAACAGTGGGATGATGAACTGCTGGAGCTGAACATGCCAGTCCAGCCCTGTTCTTGGGAATGGAATGACCATGCTTGCCAGGCTTTAGGAGTATGGATGTTTCAGAATGACAAAGACCTACTCAGCCAACACTTGGGTGTGCAAGGCAGGAGGAGAGATCCTCCTTGCACCTCCTGCTGCAGTAAACACACCTGCTCTGGGACCTTCCAGGGTGGAAAGTGATTCCTCACGTCACACAAAAAGCCACAAAGAAGAAAATCTTTTCAGGTGGCTCCTCAGGGAAGTCCAGGCTGTTTGAAGCAAGAAGCTGAAAACAGGCAGCCTGTTTGTGCTGAAGGTTGACAGAAAATCATTTGTCAGCAATGGCAAAGACAGATTGCAGGAATCCATGGCTCCCATTAATTATTAGCTCCATGGAAAAATTAACAACTGTCAAACACAAACAGCAGAAGAATGTTTTCCAAACAAGCTATCTTTTCAAAGGGTAATATTTTTCTGGATAATCCCTGTACAGCCAAATGGAATATTCATCACCTCTCAGCTCTGGCAGCTCTGCTGCTGCTGTGTTTGCTGCTCTGAGTTGTTTCCACTCCCTTCCCTCCTCTGTTACTCACATCAGCTCAGGCACTGGTGGGGAAGGGAATTCAGAAGCCATGCAGAGCAGCATGGGACTGCACAGACCAAATCTGTGACTTCAAACCCTGGCTACAACAGTAAGTGAAATCATTTCATTCCACCATCCATAGAGATGTTACTAACTGGCATTTCAGAGGAGAAAGGACTGTAACTGAGGTGTGCAGAAGCAAAATAGAGAATGACATAATTAAAAACTCAAACAATGATAAATGATAGCAGAAGGCAATTGAAATTAATTTCATTATTTGCAAGGGTGATGCTGGAGGAAGGAAATTATTTTGCCCTCAGCTCCAATAGGAACTGCCCCTATTGCAGTCCCCAAGACATTGTTATCCCAACATTTTGTTTCATTGTAAAATTTTAATTGAAAAATACTTCTTAATCCAAAATCACTGGCTTGTGAGCAGCAGGAGCTCTGACTGTCACTTTTAGCTGTCCAAACAGCTGATGATTACAGCTCAAGATCACCTCTTTGCTGTGACAGTAGGAAAACTTTCATTCAACAAAGACCCAAGAAACCCAGAAAGTCTGTCACATGATGTGTGAATTTCATGCTGCTGAATTTCTCCTTCCAAGTCACTTTTCAGTCCAGTTATTCAGGAAAATAAATTATCATTTTTACAAAGAACATCTTAATTCTGTGTCTTAATGAAAAGATAATTCTCTGCTGAATGACATAAAATTCTTTAGCTCAGTAATGAAAAAAACCCACAATTCCTACTTAGTTGTGCTCCCAGACAATCCAGGAGCTGAGGACCTGGGTGACATGGTCTGGGTGCCCCTGCTCTGGCAGGGGGGTTGGACTAGATGATCTTCTAGGTCCCTTCCAACCCCTGACACTCTGTGATTCTGGGACTTCCCAGAGCACAGACCCAACTCCAACTGCACTAAGCAGACTAGCCTGATGGTGCTGCAATGCTGAGGCTTCTGAAGGGGTGCAGGTGATGAGTTTGAGCTGGGCAGTAAGAGGGAGGCAGCTGTGGCAGTGCAGGGCTCACCTTGTGTGTCCTGCTGTAGGTGTAGAGGTAGGCCAGCCTGTAGAGGCTCTTGTAGTGCTGGGGAAAGCGGCTGAGGCAGAGGCAGAAGGAGGCAATGCACTGCTCTGTCAGGAACTTCTTCTGCTCCTCCACGTCCCCTGGGAGCCCCTGGGGGAACTCAGATGCATCTCCACAAGGCTCAGCTTTCTTTTTGCAGTCCCACTGCGAGCTGGGGGCTGCAGTTTTGACGGCATTGCCAGAAGCAGCCTGAGGATCTGGCAGAATACTGTGGGCAGTGGGCTCAGCAGCATGGCAGGGTTCTGAGCTCTCCAGCAGCTCCTCTGACTTGCCTGCAACTTGAGCATTAAGAGAAGATGGAAGTGACAATCGAGATGACAAAAGGGCAATCAAAAGATACTTAAACACAGCAAATGAGAATCCTTTTCTTCAACAGAGCAGAGATGGAATGACTGGGCAGTTGCAGAAAAAAGCAGCTATTGCTGGTGTTTAATGAGTGATCAGCTCGTTAACAAGCAGAGCCACACTCTGGTATCTCCCCTGTCTGCAGCTGGGTTTTCCCCTGAGCAGCAGTGAGAGTTCAGCACACCTCACACAAAGCAGGATTTTACAAACTGTTGGAAGATGGGGGAGTGAAGGAGACAGAAATAGAACAGAAGTGTAAATTCAGTGAAATCCTATTGCAAAGAAATGAAGGAACAGAAAATTAAAGCCATCCTGCCAAGTGTAATGTGTTCTTCTTAATGATCTATCTAGCAGAACACAATTCCAGGATACAATTTAGGCTTGGACAGAATTATTAGCAGCAGCTAACCCAGCCTTCTGGATAATATAGTACCTACAGTTCCACTCAAATAGTTCTGCTATTAACTTGGTAATTCAGGGTTCAGCTGACCCATCTTTTCTTGAAGGACACCAAACCATACTTCAGAAAACATCCAGAGAAGTGGGAGTTTCCACAGTTCCTGTCAGCTGGTCATTATTGCTGAAAACATCCATGCACCATGCAGATTAATTTTTCCAACTCTGAGTTGTAGTTATGGAAATTTACTGTGTCTTTGTCTTTGCAGGGGAAAAAAAGCCTCTTACATTAGAGCTCATCTCCTAGCAGGCTAGAAATGATCCCAAAGGATGCTTCATCCTCAAGTACAAAACTGCTCCTTAGCTTTTTCTCTGATAAGGCTGACCATTAAGTCAAGCTTATTTTCTGCAACAGAAATGTTGCAGAATTTGCTTGCACAATCTGTGTATTCATGGTAATTTTTCTTTACAGACAGCTTTATGGAAAAAGACATTTGTTCTAATAAATGTCAGCAAAGTGGGACTGCAGCCAACAGAGTTTTTCTGACAGACAACTGCTGACAATAACACAACTCCCTGCAAGCCTGGAAGAGAGGCATGTTTTCAGTCTAGTACCCAAAAGATTTCTGTTTCAGTGATGATGTAAGGACTAGTTTACAAAACTAGGAACTGGCATCTATTTCACCATATTGATGCAAACATCACCACAGACTTCCCTGGCTTAGACAAGACTGAAGTAAAATAGACTGAAAAACAAGAACCCAAGCTAATCCAAGTCTGTGAACAAGAAGATCACAGTTGGCAGCTGCTCCCAGTGAGATCAGTGACTTCACAATCAGGGCTATCACACACCATGGCTTCTGTTGTGACACTGGAAAGACTAAAGTGCAGCAAATAAAAAGATATCACACCCCACAAAGGGCCACAACCCAGAGAGGTGGACAAAACCATACCCTGATCTTGTTTGTCTTTCCCTCCTGAAGCCCAGCCTCTTTATCTAGTGCCACATCCAACTGTGGAAACACCAGACAAAGGGAAATTCCAGCTAATGGATTTTGGAGCATTTTTTCCAGTGAAATACAGGACACTTAGTACTATTGTACATGGAAAAATTTGGTAGAGAGCAATTCCACTTCTCCACTGAACTAAAGTATCCAATGGAATAAAACATCTAATTTCACTACTCTTCTATCTACTAAATATCAAGCTGCTGCAAAAAGGGCATCTACACCTGGGGAAAACATGTTTTGTTTGAGATGATCTTCAGATAACTACTCCTGAAATTATTTCAGGATTTGAAACAGAAAGAGTAAATAGCAACCTAGAAGAAGACAAGGCAGCCAAAGAGCCACCCCAGACAGCAGCTTCTCCTCCTTGTCTTTGCAAGGCTCAACAGGTAGCACAGTTTGGGCTGATGGCCACGTGGGCAAGCACAGCTGCAGTTTAAACCCACACCCAGACATGCAGCAGAGGTTCACATTCAAGGTGCAGCACATTTCAGTGCTCATTTCCATGAGCATACACCAGCTGCCATGAGCTAGGAAAGCAGGCATACTCTTTTCCTCTGCCAATCCCAGGGTGTCCTTGCTGGGTGTCACTGTTTCAGCACAGGTAGTGGAAATCCTCTTCTCTGTGTAAGTCTTCTTCAGGCTGTCTTGAGAACTGGCAGGCTCGTTGAACATGTCCTGTGTGGAACTGGAGTCAGACAGCACTGCTGCAGTGCTGTCCTGACTCCTCTCTGCAAGAAGAGAGAAACAAGTGAGGAATGCACACTTCCCATCATCAAGCTGCTCCTGCCACCTTGGTAACAGCAACACAAAACTGCAGCCACTCTGCCAACCCTTTACAAGTGCAGCACAAGATCCTTAGCAACCAGCAGTGCTGTTGGCTAACAGGTGCCTATTTGCTCATTTTCACCTCACCTCTCTGTGCTAAGAACTTCAAACCCCATTCTCCTTTCCCTACACAGCCTTGAGCACTGATGTAGTAAGTATTCCTTAGCACTAACCTAATAAAGAGCTCCCTGCCCCACCACATTTCTTCCTAGAGTGTAAAGCTGGCATGTGACACCAGAGCAATGCTGCTGGAGCCTCAGGAGCAGACAGGCTGAGGACAGCACTGCAGCCAGCATTGCAGCCAGCATCCTCCCTCACATTTTCCCAGCTCTTCTGTGTCATTTACCTTGACAAGCACCCAGGATCAGCTCGAGTCTGGACAAGCAAAGCTCCACTGACAAAAGAAAACCATGAATAACAACACTGGTAAAAATCACTTGTGAAGGAGAGAAAAATCAGTAGCATTGGAGGGCAGAGACTTACAGGAGTGATCACTGATGCCATCTATCCTGCAGGTGCTAGATGCTGCTCAGCAAAGGTTCTGCAAGGGGATTTGATATGGCAAAGAAACAAAGCATCAGAGAACTAGGTCTAAGACAGACAGGAAAACTCTTGGAGAAGAACAGGAGAAGTGACTTTGGCTTGAGAGGGAGGAGCTGTGATGGTGGCTGCTGCTGACACTGCAGCACAACTACAGACCTGCTGCTAGTGCTGCACAGTCACCACGGAGGGGAAATGCACACAACCAGGGGGAACCCTGCCTGACAGCACCCCCAACTTCTACACCAAGGGCTGGGTTATCAGAGGCAAACCCCAACACACAGCCTAGGATCTCCACCAGAGAGGGGAGTGCACACTCCCAGGGAGCTGGCAAACTGGCAGTTTTCTGTCACACTCTGCCAACGTCATTCAGTGCCCAACACAAACTTCTGACACAGAAAACTCTCTAAAGCTGTAGCCCAAAAGATGAATTCCCAGTTTCTGCTTAAGATACAGGAGCAGCTTAACCAAGAGGCATCTTACACCCATTGTCTAGGTAGTTCCACTGGATTCTTATTCATTAATTTTCTTGATGAGATCAAGAAAGAAAATTATAAAAGCAAGAGCCCTTGCTTTGAGATGAGCTGATAATTTAATTAAATGTCTTCTGTTCCATCTGAATTGCACTGGTACAGGAGAGAGCTAAGAGCCTCCTATGAATTTATTTTATCAAGACAAATCTCTCTGCAGACCCGCAGCTTGCAGATCAGGTTCTGCTTATTAGGATTCCAACAAATTTCAACCAGATTTGATGCACTCTGTGGGCTTTTCACTGCCACACAAAGAAAACCTTCCCTTTCAGTGAACAGATCTTAATAAAACTCTATCTTCAAAAAGAATGGGGGAATAGTATTTGCTTCCTAATTGGAAGTTATATAGCTGGTTAATGATGACAAGTTTTATACAGAAAGAATATAATTATAAAGAATGGGAAGAGGAGGATTCTGAAGAGAGGTCAGTCAAGCTTTAAATGACTCATTTATAAAGCTTTAATAACATTCTGCGGTACAAATGGATACTATTGAACTCCCAGTTGGCATCAGGAAAAACATTTACAGTAGCTCCCTTGATATTTTTTTTTTTGAGGAAGTTTCTGCCTCCGTGGAAAGAGGCTGAATTACTCATCTAGGGAAGGAAAAGAAAAAATAATCCAAATTTCCCAGTGTTGCCATAAGCCTGGAGGTCAGTTCTGAGGTGTGGGCTATGTCAGACTGCAGCATCAGGATGTACATCAAGAGCTGCAAGTGGTAGCAGATCCCTGGAAATCTCACTGGGTTCTCAGCACAGCAGGCCAGGCAATAATTCAGCATGTTAAATGCATGACAGGACAGCTCTGCCCTAGGGAACATCTGCAAACATGGTCAGACAGTTATTTGGATTAGAAATCTCTATCAAAGTGAGAGCAGATCTAGGTGTGTATGTTCATTCTCCTTTTCTTTCAAGACTTTATAAAATAAATCATCCCAGTGACAGTAACACTGGGCCATTAGTCACTGAATAACAGAAGAAGACTTTTATGGAGAGAACTTGATTTTAGATACTCTTGGATGCAGTAGATGCTTTCAGACTAAATGGGCCTGATGAAAAACACTGGAACATTTCAGAAATTAGCAGTTGTTATTATGATTAACAGTTATTATTATTATTATTATTATTATTAATTTCTCAGAAGTCATAGAGGATGGGTAAAGCTCCAGGGAACAGAAAACATAGTACCTATCTCTTTCCACAGGATTAAAGGGCAAAGCTATGAGCTCCAGCCTTCATTTCCACAGAATTCTTTGAGTGTACATAAATAAATCCATCTCTAAGCACCTAAAAGATCAGCAGGGGAAAATAAGTGTATCTCAGCACATATACTCACATGTTCATAAAGAATCAGTGATTCTCAAACCAGCAATGGCCAAAATGTCATGCTATTGCAAAGCAATAAAACAAACTAGCACACTTGAATGCATAATCAGTAACTTCACAGCAAAAAAAAAGACTTAGAGTCTTCCTGTTCCACTGAGCACTAATGAAAATGAAGTTTAATTATGGTGTCTGTTTTGGACCCGCATGTTAAAGAATACACTGAATAACCAGAATGAGTTCAGAGAAGTGCAGAGAGAATGAGGGGAGATTAATGAGATGGCATCTGAGCAAAACACTGGGAGAATTGCACTTCCAAAAGATGAGGGAGAACTTCCAAATACATATAATTAACCAAAATAAAAATACAACAATTGCTCTGCATATTCATTAAGTAGAGAGCAAAAGGCAACGGGTTATAATTGCAGCAAGAAAACTGGTGGGGTTTGGGATTTTTCCTAGTTTCTCACCAAAATGGCAAAGGGAACTTACAGAATCAGTGTCATTTTGGAAGGACAGGTAGGCAGAGAGCTGTAACTTGTTAGCTTGTCCAAGATGTACCTTGACACAGTAAAAACCCCCCTGTCAGTGCTTCAGTTTGTGGTGCAGACCTCCTGGCAGCTGTACCATGGCACACCCTGGCCCTGCTCCTCCAAAACAAAACCTACACCTTTTGCACCCACCTAGTGCTCTGCTCTTTGAGCACAACTCCCAGGAGCATCTCCCAGGTACCACAGACACCCAGCAAGTGGTGCCCAGATGGCTCCTCCTTCAGCTGGTGGCTAGGGGAGACTCATTAGTACTAATCAACCTGCATGGCAAAGAGCACTGCAGGCTGGGGGATGTGAGAATTCCTCCCAAATCCCCCTGCCATTGACACCTGTCCTTTGGAAATATGTAAAGCCAAGGAGAATGTCTGTGCTTTGTAAATATTTCTGCTATCATTAAAGACAACTGAATGCAACGTGGTGCAATTTAAGAGTTTAAATATTTCATGTACTGGTTACTTCTTTTCTTAGTTCCCCCATCTGACTCTAGCACTAAGCAAGCTCTTCCAAAAAGCTCAAGTGATCCCTCCCTTGTAAGCAAATCAGGGACTAAATTGAGGTCCCTCCCTGTGAAATTTCCTATTATTTCCAAAGCTAAGTTAAAAATGCAACTGAGTATTAATGTCCCCACATTATTATCTGTAGTGGAAATGAAGAGGGAAAAGGTTTACTAAGCTGTGCATGTGCAACTGCAACAAAATTACTATTAGCAGTATGTCCTGATACCAGCTAATATGTTAATTGACAGTAAATTCTGCTGCCCAGTTCAGAGCTTATGACTAACTCTATATTATTAGAAGCAAGAATAGTGTCTGGTGCACTAAGGGTGGGTTGTTCCCAGGCTGTGGCTGTCCAGACTCTCATTGCCCTGCCTCCCTGGCACCCCTCTTGCACATATGAGCACTCTGCACTATTGCTCTGCAGTCAGAAACATGATGCATCACACAATTCTCTTTCTCCACAGACACTGCACCCAGAATGGAAGACAACACTCAGCCCTGTAGCAAAAGTACTTGCACATTATTGAGGACAAAAGGATTGCAGAGATTTGCATGGGAGCAGATTCTTTTTCTTGAGGGCAGCACCTCCTCTGAATGTCTCAGGGAGCTCTGAGTCAGAGATGAGAGCCCATGTTCTGCCTGGCTGCACTGGATACTGGATGTTTCAGGACCTTGCAGTCCTGCTCTGCTGTTCACTGCCTTGGAGTGCAGAGCACCAGAGCATCTCACCAGTGATCCATTTAATCAAATCCTTTTTACCTCACCTCACACTGAATGTCAGTGTGGCATCAGAGAGGTTACAGTGGGGTGAGGTAAAAATGGAGCACACTGCAGTGAACTGGAGCTGGTGCATTTTGTGCAGTCCAGCATGCAGACCCCAGCAACATCCAGTGCCCTGTGCCACAACAGGCTCTGTACTGCAGACAGAAAGCTCTCATTTTCAGCTGCTGGAGAGACAGAATTTTGCAGGGGAAGATTTTAATGTTGCAAAAGGCAATTTTTCTGCATCCCATCTTAGAAACTTCTTTAGTGACAAGTGACAACCTGGTGCAAAAGGCTTCTCAGGGGTGCCCTTTGGTGGGCGGGATGCTGAGAACACCCCATTACAAAGACTCTGCATCTTCAGAGCACTGGCAGAATCACAGAGCAACAGACTATGAAGTGAGACTCCTCCCACAGCATGAAGCAGGTAGCCTTTCCGAGGGACAGCACCATGCAGCTTGTGCCAATTACCAAAGCAAGCCGTGACAGGTAAAGCAGAAGAGAATGCCTGGGGAGCAGAGATTGGAGACAGGTTAGAGGCAGCACGGGCAATATTGGTTGCAGAAGCCATCAGGCACAGACAGACACCCACAGGACAAGTACACTGCTAGCTACACACCACACACTACATGACATGGGTGGAGACTGGACACTGCAACAGATGCTGAACACATCACCTGCACACCACCAAGGCAAGATGGGAGTGAAGGTGATACAACAAAGGCATGGTACAGCAAAAGAGACCTCACAACACAATCTAGGTGAGGTTAAACTGCTCAAAGTCTGCACTGGGCTTGGCCTTTGCTCACTACACACACCCAGCCTGGATGAAGCTGGACAGTGAGCCCATCTGCTTTGGCTGGTAGCTGTGCAAATATGCTGAATCCCAAGTCAGAACAGTCTTGGTCCCTGCAGAGTTCCTGGATTTTTCTTGTTTTCCTATTTTGCTCTTGGAAAATAAGAAGAATCTAAACCTCAGGCTTCCACCATCAGATGCACATTTTCGTTTTGAAGGGTTCTAGAACAGCAACAGGCAGGGGTGATGACAGGAAAGACAAGATTAACAGAAGGAGGGAAAAGATGCTGCTGAAAGAAAGGACAAAAAAATGAAAGGAAGATGCTTATTTTATGCACATGACAGCAGCTACTCAGCCAGCAAATAACAGCTGCCACTCAGCAATACTTCTGGCTCCTTGAAGGAGTTATGTGCTAGCAGCTGCCATGAGGAGTAAGAAGTTTACTTACTTTACAAGCTGTTTTACTGGTTCCTTTCTCCCATTTACATTAAATATATGACTTAAAACTAATATCACCAGCATTCACTGCATATAAAGCTTTGCAATGCTCTCAACTTTAACAGGAATTGCTGCATGTCCTGGTCTTTTTCCACCAGCAAAACATGCTGAAGAGCTGCAGAGCTGGAATGAATATAATAGATCTGGAATGTCTGTCCTCACAACTTCACCTGTCTACAGAGGGATGCTTGAAGATCAGGGTCCTGATATTTTGAAGAAAAGATGCCTGGCTGTACAGTAATTCTCTCCTGCTTCTAATGAGATAATCTGCTGCAGAAGGCCTTGCTGGATATCTGAAAGGTTAAAAAAAATTACCCCAAAACCCCACAGACAACATAAAATTAACAGGAAAAAAAAGGAGCTAAGAAGAAACCACAAGAGATCATCTCATCCCTTCCTTTTTCCATCAGGATAAATTCCATCTCCATCATTCCTGGCAGATTGCTGCCTCACCACTGTGAAGACTGCAGTGCTGAAGGGCAGCAATGTTACCCTGTCCCCAGGGACACAAGGGCTTCACTTTTTTTTTTCATCATTTCCTAATACTACCCTAACATTATTTTCTAATGTCCAGATTGCAAATGCAATTTCAGTCTGTCACAGCCTGGTTTTGTCCCACACACACAACAACAATCCTGGGATATTTCACCTCTACCTCTTTGTACATCCTTCAACAACACTGCTGTCAGGTGTGCCCTCAGTCTTCTCCTCCCTGCACAGACCATCCCAGTTCCTTCTCCCTCTCCTCATGGGTCATGTTCTCCTGAAGCACAGCACACAAAGTGGTCAGGAGAGGTCTCACAGGTCAGCAGAGATCCCAGCTCGTGGTGAGGGCTGAAGAGAACTCTGTAGGTAAGACTCTGCCTAATGCTCTCATGTTGTTTATGTCACAGCTGAGCACCAATATTGACACAAGAGTAAATAAGAGAATTGTCAGGCCTCAGACAGAATAACCAGGCTGAATTTAGGCCAAATTATTCATTCTGTGAACAACAACATAGACAGTTTCATGTGCTGTCAGAATGGGAAAAAAAATACCTGAAGAGCACTCAACTGATGGCTATTTTCTTGCTATTTTTAGGACTGGTACAATGGAAATGCAGACAACAGTTTTCTTCAGTGATGTGATTACATGTAAGATGTCAAGAGCACTTTACTTCAAAAGTATATCTTTTGAGTACAAGTAAAATGCAAATGCAGGCAGAGGAGCAGAGTGTCTGGTATAAAAGTGGAAGACTTGTGAGCATTGCTCAGCCTGTTAGCTCTGCTTCCATCTGTAACAGCCCCCAGGCAAATCCTGCAGCTTCCTGGGGCTCTTCCATCTGCTTTATCCAGAGTTCAGTTGTGCCAGCAACTTGGAAAACATTATGAATGATGCAGTACTTTGCAATTCTGCTTGTCATGGTCACACACAGCCTTCCAAAGATCACCCTTAACCCTGCTTCTTTCAGCACCTGACATTTGGAATTGCTTTGACAGCAGCAGAGCTTAGTCCCAGCTCAGCTAAGCCAGCAGGCCCAAGAACTGCCACCTCAGCCCTGGCACAGGTAGCCAGGCCTTAGCTGGCACCTCTGGGCTTTGCTCAGCAGCAGCTTTGCTCCCTCAGGCAGTCAGTGTGTCACACTCCACAATATCTTACTTGGAGGGAATGTGCTAATGGTACACAGGGGAATATTGAACTGATAGAGCTCCTGAGAACGTTTCAGGACTTCAGGGCCTGAGCAGATGGCAGTCTTAGGCAGAACTGCTTTTCACAGGGAATATTATTTAGGAAATACTTAAATATTTGCTCCCTTCTGTGTTCCCTGTGTCAAAAGGCATCAAAAACCTAATGTAAGAGCCTGATCACCACACAACCCATTCACACAAACACACTGCTCATGGAATCAAAACAGTCCAATGAATTATTCCTTACTGAAATGTAAGCATATAGAAAAGAAATATTTCTTTGTTCAGTTTAGTGAAAGAGATGAAGGATCTTCTGTCAGTTTCAGCAAGAATTATTTGTTGGGGACGAGACAGAAATTCACCTTGCAGAGCTCCAGGGCATATGAACATCTGCTTCAAAACTATGTCAACAAAGTTATTTGCAAATTGCAGTTTTTGAGAAAATGACAGTAGGAAGCAGCCCACCCTCCAGAAATGAGTTTTTGCCAAGCAGAGCATTTTTGTGGGCTCTGCCACATTCTACCACTGCTAGATATTGCTCCTTCCATGCTGATACTCAGAGATCCAGATGGATAAGCAAATGGCCAGAAGAGCAGAATCTGAATAAAATTCCTTCCCAAATAATAATGTCAGGTTACTTAAACAGTAACAATTTAAACTATATCTGTATATTGCAAAATAATCTGACACCACCCAACCTCCTGCATTTATAAGCCAATTATTTATCTTATCCTTTGATATTCTACAGAGATGAGCTGCTAACCAGTCATTGCAGATGATAAAGAAAAAAGAAAAGATGAAGTCTAGTGGAGTGTCATGCAAATCACTTCGTGCTGATACACAAGATATCCAAAGCAGTTGCCACCTGCCTCCTTCAAAAAAATGGCTCATTTGGCTTTGTTTTGCCTTTTTGACAATTTGCCTTTTGTTTCATTGCTGGTTCAGATTTCCACCTGGTCATTCCACCCGGGCACTGGGGTGGTGCCCAGTCTGCTCAGGCCCGGGTCAGCTCCGAGAGCTCAGTCAGCCCCACGCGGGTGCCGGCGGCGGCAGGTGCCAACTCTCCGCGGACTGCTCACAGCACTGCATCTCTAAACCACCTGCAATATTGCCCGTGTTACCACACACCCATCACCCTCCTCTGCTGTGAGCACTGGGGGCAGTGCAGCTCAGCCCCCCCCGTGCAGAGCAGCTCCCTGTGCTGGCAGGATGGAGAACAGGGACTGTACCGTCCGGCGTTGCCTGCTGACGGGGTTTTTTACATTTGACGTAATCGTGGTCAACTGGAGTGGCTGTGTAAGGTGGGGATGTCAGACCTGGGCCCGAGGAGGAGGGCAGGGAAGTCCCAGGGCCCGGCACTGTTCCAGCTGAAGAGTGGGAGTCTTCATCAATCAGAGAAGTTTTTTCCCTGGGAGGAAAAGAAAACAAGTGTGAACACGCTGGTGACACAAGGGGAAGGACAAAGTGACCACCTGGTCTTAGAGAATGAATCAGAGAATGTTTAGGGCTGGAAGGGGCCTCCAAGGGGCATCTAGTGCAGCCCCCTGCAGGGAGCAGGGACACCCTCAACTAGACCAGGCTGCTCAGAGCCTTGGCCAACCTCACCTGGAATAGCTCCAGGGATGGGGCCTCAACCACCTCCCTGGGGAGCCTGTGCCACTGATCCACCACCCTCAAGGGAAACAACTTCTTCCTGAGATCCTGTCTAAATCTCCTCTGCTCTCATTTAAACCCATCGCCCCTCATCCTTTCACTCCAGGCCCTTGGAAACAGCCCCTCTCCAGCCTTCCTGCAGCCCCTTCAGGCACTAGAAGGTGCTCTAAGGTCTCCCCAGAGCCTTCTCTTCTCCAGGCTGAACAACCCCAGCTCCTTCAGCCTGTCCCCACAGCAGAGCTGTTCCAGCCTCTGAGCAACTCTGTGGCCTCCTCTGTCCCCGCTCCATCAGGTCTTATTTGTTTTATTTGCAAGAAACTCATCAAATCCTGGGTGACTTGGTGTAGGTGCCCCTGCTCTGGCAGGGGGGTTGGACTAGATGATCTTCTAGGTCCCTTCCAACCCCTGACAGTCTGTGATTCTGTGATTAACATTCTAAACATCAGATTTTTTAGCAGAGGTTATATTCCTCCCCCGACACCACTTAAGAGTGGAACATTATTTTGCAGTTGTTAATGAGACAAGTGATGAGGATTAAAGTCTCCTATCCTTTAAAATAAAGGCCATTTGCTTTTGCATTTCTTAGCAGTTGATTAAAAACATTATTTTACTATGAAATAAAAACTGTGACTTCAACATGCATCACAAGATCAAAATTGTTCCATTTTGTTCCCTTTCCATCTACACTGTGCCAATTATTGGGAAGATCTCAGAGCAGCAAATAATCTCCCTGCTCACAGCTCCACAGAATTCATTCCAATCACTTTCTTTTGTTTCTAGTTCATTCAGCTATGGAGCTTAATTGTTTATTAGACAGTAGTTTCTAAGTATGCTCTCAGAGGATTAGCACTTACTTTTCTGCAACTTTTGGGGTGTTCTTCTCCTCACCCCTGGCAAATGGTCCCTCAGAAGCTTCTTTCATGAAGCTAACTAGTATCTCTGCATCTACTCCTGAGTCTGGCTTCCCCACAAGTTTCAAAATAGAAGCATGGAGTCGAAAGTACACCTAGAAAACACCAGAGTGCATTTGGTCAGGAAGGAGTTCACAGGTCTGCAACACATTACAGATAATCTCTTCTCTGTAGAAGCTGCAGGAGTTAGCAAAGACAGTCCTCTGTTACTTAAACTTACCCCAACAGGAGTCTTCCTGCCTTTGAAAGCTCCTTGTCAATTGCAAGGTCTGAATATTGGACTCACTTTAAAACTGCAACCTCTGGAGTACAACAGAAAAGCTGTCCTGGTGTCCTTGGAAGCACTGCCAAGTCACCCCTGCCTGCACTCTAGACCCACTCTGGTTACCAGACAGCACAGGGAAAGCAAAGGTGCTGTGACTGCTGTTCCAGCTCAGGCTTAACTTCACACATAGGAATGAGGTGCTTGTGACACCCATCCACATCTGATTCCAGTAAATGCAGGGTGGAATTCCTGCCTGTCTGGCCAACACCAAGACTGTGTGTAAAACCTCTAAGCAAAACCAGCCTGAATAGCAGGCTCTGTTTATTCTCCAACTTGCAGATGTTCCCAGCTGCAGACTACCACGGCTATATGCATAACAATAGGACCTAATCCTGACTGGTGCTCCATCACCTGCAGAGAACAAGGTTTTTCAAACCTCCTTTTACCTCCAGTGCTTCCATGGCAAGTTCTGGTGGGTTATGGTAGTGAATCTTCTTGGGGTAGCGGGCGGCCTCCTCGTGCAAGTAGTGACCTGCCTGTTTGTAATGAAGCAGGTAGACGACGGGAGGCTGTTTCTGCTTCTCTGCAATCTTCCCCAGCATGTAGTGAATGAGCCACTCCTCTTCATCCCCATCTCCCTCACAGCGAGAGGCCGAGGTGAAGCAGAGCTTGGCTGTCTCCAGCATGCTGGCCCGGCGCTCTGCCATCTGCCACCAAACACAGGGGTGAGGGCACGACCCATCTGGCTGGCCTGAGACAGCCTAGGAGCACACCCCCACCTCCAAACAAGGCACAGCACCCCCACACACAAGCAGCTATGGAGGGACAGCACTGCCACACATCAGGGAAAGGGGCTGCTCGTGATCGCTGATAAAAATAAACCAGTAAGTGAAAGAACGTGCAAATAAAGATAAAACTGGGAAATAACAAACCAGTATATGTGGTCTGGGGTTCTGAGCAATCTGAGCTAGAGGGAGGTGTTCCTGCATTGGCAGAGGGTTGGAACAAGGTGGTCTTTAAGGTCCCTTCCAACCCTGACAATGACACACAATCACAGTGTCAGGGGTTGGAAGGGAGCTAGAAGATCATCTAGTCCAACTCCCTTGCCAGAGCAGGGGCACCTAGACCAAGTCACCCCTAATTCTATCATTAATGATTCTATGTCTACAAAAAATGTACCACTTTTTCAGAGATGGAATTATCTTAAGTTCAACTCTTTAAAGAAAAAAAAAATAAATGTTTTTTTTCTGCAATTCAAGTCTGCCAATGCCACTGTGGACCACTATGATATGTGAAGAAATGGTATTTCATCCTGCTTGCAATGCATCTAATTTTGAGCTGAATATGGCAGCTTTTTTTCCCCTCCCTAAAGGAATTAAAATAAGCAACAAAATTAAACAACCAATAAAGTCACATAAAAAAATAGGTCAAAAGATGCATTAGTATAATTTTCTCCCTTTGAAAAAAGAACTCTACAAATTTAAATTGTTGGGCTGTAGCAGAATCCTAATGAACTTACTGAACTTCAAGAACTGCACCATAACTGTGCTTTTCCAAAACATCTTGTAAGGAGAAGAGAATAATAATGTTTTTATGGATGAAGAATACACTCCTGAAGAGATGTATCTCTGGAAGGAGATTATATCATTCCAATTTATGTTTTATTATAATAGTGTTTTTTTATGTAAATCACAGAATACTCCTGGTTGGAAAGGACCTCCTA